>PVIH01017626.1:0-41177 GCA_004025045.1 Sigmodon hispidus
AAATTGAAGAGGATATCAGAAAATGGAAAGCTCTCCCATGTTCCTGGATTGGTAGGATCAACATAGTAAAAATGGCAATTCTACCAAAGGCAATCTACAGATTCAATGCACTGCCCATCAAAATCCCAACACAATATTTTTTGGACCTTGAAAGAATAATACTCAATTTCATTTGGAATAACAGGAAAGCCAGGATTGCTAAAACAATTTTAATCAACAAAAGAATCTCAGGAGGTATCACCATCCCTGACTTCAAGCTATACTATAAAGCTACAGTAATAAAAACAGCCTGGTACTAGCATAAAAACAGACTTGTGAACCAATGGAATAGAATTGAGGATCCAGACATTAACCCAAAAACCTATGAACACCTGATATTTGACAAAGAGGCCCAAAACATTCAATGGAAAAAAGATAGTATATTTAACAAATGGTGTTGGCATAGCTGAATGGAAGTGTGTAGAAAAATGCAAATAGATCTGAGCCTGTCACCCTGCACAAAACTCAAATCCAAGTGAATCAAAGACCTCAACTTAAACCCAGCCAATTTGAACTTGATAGAAAAGAAAGTGGGAAATACACTTCTACAAATTGGCACAGGCGACCACTTCCTAAATATAACACCAGTGGCACAGACACTAAGACCAACAATCCATAAGTGGGATCTCCTGAAGCTAGGAAGCTTCTGCAAAGCCAAGGACACTGTCAATAGGACAAAATGACAGCCTACAGAATGGTAAAACATTTTCACCAACCCTACAAATGATAGAGGACTGATCTCTAAGATATATAAAGAGCTCATGAATCTAGAGCCCAAAACCTTGAATAACCCAATCAAAAAAATGGGGTACAGATCTAAAAAGGGAATTCTCAGCAGAGGAACTACGAATGGCTGAAAGGCACCTGAAAAAGTGCTCATCATCTTTAGCCATCAGAGAAAAGCAAATCAAAACAACTTTGAGATACCATCTAACACCTGTTAGATTGGCTAAGATAAAAGGCACAGATGACAGCCTATGTTGGAGAGGATGCAGAGCAAGGGGAACACTCCTCCATTGTTGGTGGAAGTGTAAGCTTGTTCAGCCACTTTGGAATGCAATATGGAGGTTTCTCAGAAAATTGAGAATCAATCTTCCCAAGGATCCAGCAATACCACTTCTGGGTGTATACCCTAAAGAGGCACATTCACATTCCAAAGGTATTAGCTCAATTATGTTCATAGCAGCATTATTTGTAATGGCAAGAACCTGGAAACCACCTAGATGTCCCTCAACTGAAGAATGGATTAACAAACTGTGGTACATCTACACAATGGAATACTACTCAGCAGTAAGAAAAAATGATATCCTAAAATTCGCAGGCAAATGGATGGATTAGGAGAATATTCTCGTGAGCGAGGTATCACAATCTCAGAAAGATAAGCAGGGGATGTACTCACTCATTAGTGGTCTTTAAACAAACAAACAAGAAAAAAAACCAAGCATGCCCAAGTGGCAAACCACAACCAGTGAATAGCTTGGGATCAGAAACACCCTGGACTGACCTTCGGACCCCACTCCAACTATAGAAACACCTGACTCACTCTTGAGGGATGGGGGACAAAACTGAATTTGGCCAGGATTGGAGACTGATCCAAGCATTATTGGGTTAGTGGGACCATAGGACTGTCTTCTCCCTGCCCTGGGAGGGAATGGGCAGTTGTGGAGAAGAAAAATGACTTGATGTGGTGGGAGGGGGAAGGGACCTTGAATAAGGATATTCAGGAATGGAAAAAAAATTTAGAGGGAAAGTTGAACACAAAATAATTATATGTGTAGCAATCTTATTTGCATTATCACCCGTGGTAAGTCATACTTATAATTTTTATCTTCTTTATAATTATTATTAACTTTTCAGCATTTTAAATTCATTTTACTGGGTTTTTTTTTGATAAATCCAAAATAAATAAAGAAGAAAAAAAGAAAAAGAAACAATAAAGAAGGCATAAAATGAAGCAAAAGATAAAATAGAGGATCTGAAGAAACAAGTTGAAACAATACCTATCCACAAATCCAGCAATACAGAAAGCACTTGAGGGAAAACTCTAACCTAATGAACCCAGATACACCCATGAAACCAGAAACAATTGATAATCCTACAGAAGAAATACCTTAAGAAAGGAAATACACAAACTATCAACAAAAATTACAGGAAGTAAAAAAGAGGGGCCATTAATATCCCTTAATATGAATGGACTTAATGCACCTATAAAATGTCACACCTTAACACAATGAATACAAAAACAAAAGCCAATCTTCTGACCACATACAAGAAAAACATCTCAACTTCAAAGACAAACACAGGCTCATAGTAAAGGTTTGGGAAAAGACTTTTCAATCAAAAGGCCCCAAGAAACAAGCTGATATTGCTATCCTAATATCCAAAAAAGTAGACTTCAAACTAAAATCAATCAAGAAAGACCAGGACAGACATTACTTATTTGTCTCAGAAAAAATTGATTAAGATGAGATCTCAATCCAAATATTTATGTCCCCAATATAAGGGTACCTTCATATGAAAAAAAAAAGAAAAAGAAAAGAAAAAAGTAACACTACTAAAGTCTTAACAAAGAAATAAGAGGTCTAACAGATGTCATGATAAAAATGGACTTAGTAGATATTTACAGAAGCTTTCATCCAAACATAAAGGAATATACATATTTCTCAGCACCACATGAAACTTTCTCTAAAATTGACCACATACTTGGTCATAAGGCAAATATCAATAGTTACAAAACAATGGAAATAACCCTTTGTATCATAACAGAACATCATGGCCTAATGTTAGAATTCAACAACAACAAAAATCACAGAAAGCTTACATACTCATAGAAACTGAACTTCTCTATAGTGAAACACCTCTGGATCAGGGAAGAAGTTAAGAAAGAAATCAAAGACTTTTTAGAATTTAAAGAAAATAAATCCACAATATACCCAAAATTATGGGACACAATGATAGAAATGTTAAGAGGAAAATTCATAGCACTTGATACCTATATGAAAAACCAAGAGAAAGCACACACAAGAGACTTAACACTCAGCTGAAGGCATTAGAACATTTAGAAGCAAAATCACATAGAAGCAGTAGACAGTAGGAAATAATCAAAATTAGGGATGAATTCAGTATAATAGAAACAAAAAGAACAATACAAAGAATCAATGAATCAAAAAGTTGAACCTTTGAAAAAGTCAACAAGATACATAAAGTCTTACCCAAACTAACCAAAAGACAGAGAGAGAGAGAGAGAGAGAGAGAGAGAGAGAGAGAGAGAGAGAGAGAGAGAGTATTCAAACTCACAGAAGCAGAAATGAAAACGGGACGTTAATAACAGACCCCCAGGAAATCCAGAGAATTATATGTCATATGTTGAAAATCTATACTTTACTAAATGGAAAACCTAAAAGAAATGGACAATTTTCTGGACAAGTACTAATTACCAAAATTAAATGAAGATAAGATTAAATACTTAAACAGACCTATAACCCTAAAGGAAATTGAAGCTGTCACTAAAAGCCTCCCAAGTGAAAAAAGGGCAAGTCCAGATGGTTTCAGTGCAGAATTCTACCAGACATTCAAAGAACTACTACAAATACTCCTCAAACTGTTTCATACAGTAAAACTCAAGGAATATTGTCAAACTCTTTTTATGAGGCCACAATTACTCTAATACAAAAGCCATTCAAAGATGCAACAAAAAAAAAAAACAATTAAAGACTGATTTCCTTCATGAATATTGATGTAAAAATTCTCAACAAAATTCTGGAAAACAGTATACAACAACACATAAAAAAATATCATCCACCAAAACAAGTAGGTTTGATGCCAGAAATGCAAGGATGGCTCAACATATGAAAAACTGTAAATGCCATACATCATATGAAGAAAGTGAAGGACAAAAACCACATAACCATATCCTTGAATGCTGAAAAAGATTTTGAAAAAATCCAACACTCCTTTATGAAAAAAGTCCTGGAGAGATCAAGAATACAAGGAAAATATCTAAATATAACAAAGGCAATTATAAGAAGCCAATGGCCAACTTAAACTAAATGGAGAAATACTCAAAGCAATCCTACTAAAATCAGAAACTAGTTAAAGCTGTCCTTTCTCCCTTATTTATTCAATATAGTTCTCGAAGTTTTAGCTAAAGCAATAGGAGAATGAAAGAAGATTAAGGGGATACAAATTGGAAAAGAAGAAATGAAACTATCTCTATTTACAGATAATTTGATTGCATACATAAGTGATCCACCATATTCTTCCAAGGATCTTCTACGGTTGATAAACACCTTCAGCAGTGTAGCAGGATACAAGATTAACTCAAAGAAATCTGTAGCCCTTCTATATACTAAAGTTAAAAGGGATGAAAAAGAAATAAGGAAAACATCACCCTTTATAATAGATGCAAAAGCATTAAGTAGCTTAGAGTAACAATAACCAAAGAAGTAACAGATCTATTTGACAAAAATTTAAATCACTGAAGAAAGAAATAGAAGAGAATATCAGAAAATGAAAAGCTCTCCCATGTTCCTTGATATGTAGGATCAACCTAGTAAAATGGCAATTCTACCAAAAGTAATTTACAGATTCAACACACTTCCCATCAAAATTCTAACACAATTTTTACAGACCTTGAAAGTACAATACTCAATTTCATTTGGAATAACAAGAAAACCAGGATTGCCAAAACAATCTTGCTCAAGAAAATAACCTGAGGAGGCATTACCATCCCAGATGTCAAGATATACTATAGAGCTATAGTAATACAAGCAGTCTGGTACTGGCATAAAAACAGACTTGTGTATCAATGGAATAAAATTGAAGATACCGACATTAACCCAAAAATCTATGTGCAACTGATCTTTAAGAAAGAGGCCCAAAATATTCAAAGAGACAAAGAAAGTATATTTAACAAGTGGTGTTGGCATAGCTGTATGTTAGTGAGTAGAAAAATGCAATTAGATCCAAACCTGTCACCCTGCACAAAACAAAAATCCAAGTGGATTAAAGACCTCAACCTAAACACAGCCACACTGAACTTGATAGAAAAGAAACTGGGAAATACCCTCCAACGAATTGGCACAGGTGACTACTTCCTAAATCTAATACCAGTAGGACTGACACTAAGAACATCAATCAATAAGTAGGACCTTCTGAAACTGAGAATCCTCTGTAAAGCCAAGGACACAGTCAATAAGACAAATGACAGCCTACAGAATGGGAAAAGATTGTCACCAACCCTACAAGTGATAGAGGACTGATCTCTAAAATATATAGAGACCTCAAGAAACTAGTGCCAAAAACCATGAATAACCCAATCAAAAAATGGGTTTCAGAACTAAAGAGGGAATTCTCAGCAGAAGAATTACAAATGGCCAAAAGGCACTTGAAAAAGTGCTCAACTTCTTTAGCCATCAGAAAAATGCAAATCAAAACATCTTTGTGATACCACCTGATACCTGTCAGATTGGCTAAGATAAAAAGGCACAGATGACAGCCTATGCTGGAGAGGTTGCAGAGCAAGAGGAACACTCCTTCATTGTTGGTGGGAGTGTATGCTTGTTCAGCCACTTTGGAATGCAGTAGGCAGTTTCTCAGAAAAGTGGGAATTAATGTCCCCAAGTATCCAGCAATACCACTACTGGGGATATAGCCTAATGGTGCACATTTGCATTCCTAAGGCATTAATTAGCTCAACTATGTTCACAGCAGCATTATTCCTAATAGCAAGAACTGGAAACAACCCAGATGTCCCTCAGCTAAAGAATGGATTAACTAACTGGTACATCTACACAATGGAGTACTATTCACTAATAGAAAAAAAATGATATCCTAAAATTTTCAGGCAAATGGATGGATTTGTAGAATATCCTCATGAGCACGGTATCACAAACCCAGAATGATAAGCAGAGGATGTACTCACTGATGAGTGGACTTTAAACAAAAACTGAAGCATTCCCAAGCTGCAAACCACAACCACTGAACAGGTTGGGATCTGAAACACCTTGGACTGGCACCTTGGAGCTCATTTCCTCCAGAGGAACACCTGATCCAGTCTTGATGTTGGGGTGAGGAAAGCAGATCTGCCTGGAGTGTATCCTGAACTAAGCCTCCTTGTGAACTTGGGACCTCCTGTCCTTGCTGGGGAGGTGATCAGGAGATGGGGAAAAGCAAAAGTGACTGGGAGGGGCTGAGGGGAAGGGGAGATTGAATAAGGGGATGCATGGATAAAAAAATAAAATTTATTCATATTAAAAATAAAAAAATAAAAATGGAAAGAGAAAGAAAATTTAACATCAATACTTCTCAAATTCTTTGACAAACTAGAAACAGACAGAACATTGTCCAGTTCATTCATGAGGGCATAGTTACCCTAATTCCCAATTCACATAAAGACCAACATAAAAGAGTATTACAAAATAATTTCCCTTATAAGCATGTATGTAAAAATACTCAAAAACATATTTCACTTCCAAACAGAATCTAAGAACACATTATAAAAATTGTCCACTGTGATCAAGAAGAAATTATTCCATAGATGCCAGCTTGGGTGAATATATGAAAGTCAATAAATATAATCTTATTGCAGAAGTATTCACTTATAACATATTCTATAAAGTATTATTTATTGAGGAGTATATGAACACTCAAGATACAAATTGAACCTTATGATAATTCTTGGAGAGAGTTACTGTCCCATGCTGGCCTTCTGATCCACTCTCTGAGAACACAGAAACAAAACAGGGACAAAACTCAGGTCCCAATTGACTCTGGCCACACCTCATAGGGCATCATGATTCTCAGGAACTACCAAGGTTTCCCTAAATAATGCTTGAATTCCCCTACGTAATCCACTATATAAACTGAAATAAAATATATGATCATCTCATTAGTTGCAAAAAGGCCTTTGACAAAAAACAATACTGCTTCATAGTAATATTACTGAAGATATTAAAAATACAGGAGACATACCAAAACATAATAAAAGTAATTTACAGAAGTCCCATAGACAAAAACAACTGAAGTAAAAAGAAACTCAAAGCAATTCCAATAACATCAGAAACAAGAAAAGATTTTCCACACTTTTTATGTTATATGTTCAATGCAGTACTTAATTCTTAGCTACAGCAATAAGAAAACTGAAAGAAATCAAGAAACTACAATTTGTAAGGAATAAGTCAAAGTATCATTGTTTGCAAATGACATTATAATATACATAAGTGGTCCTAAAAATTTCACTGAAAACTTCAATAGATGATAAACACTTTTATCAAAGCAGCTGGATATAAAATCAACTCACAAAACCAATAGTCCAGTAAATACAAATTTAAAAATTGGACTGAGAAAAGAATTCTGGGAAACAAAATCATTTGCAAAAGCCTCAAGTAATAAAAAATATCTTGGGGTAACTCTAACCAAACAAGTCAAAAACTTGTATGTTTAAAATCTTAAAATCTATAAAGAAAGAAATCAAAAAAGATATGAGAAAATAGAACTCTGCTCTTGGATTTGTTGAATTAACCTAGAAAAATTTTCATCCTACCAAAAGCAATCAGTAGATTTAGTTTATCCCCATCAAAATTAAAAGAAAAGTCTTTGTAGACCTTGAAAGAATAGTTCTCAATTTCATATGGAAAAACAAGAGACACAGGGTAGTTAATAAAATCTTGAATAATTAAAAAAAAACACATGCTTGAAGTAACACCATTCCTGATTTCATTTTTTACTACAGAGTTATAGTAAAAAAATACCCACATGTTATAGGCATAAAAACAGAGATGTTGATCTATGGAACTAAATTGAAGGGCCAGACATAATCCCATATACTTGAGGATATCTAAGTATTTGATTAGAAAAAAAAAGCAAGAGATACTCACTTGAAAAGAAAGAAAGCACATTAAACAAAATCTCTAGGTAAAACTGAATGTATGTATGTAGAAGAATACAAATACATCAATATCTATCATTCTGCACCAAACTCAAGTCTAAATGGATCAAAGACATCAACATGAAACAAGATATACTGAGCTCAATAGAAGAGAAAGGAGTGAATAGCCTTGAATGTCTTGACTCAGGAGCAGACTTCCTGAATAGCTGATTGAAAGATGGAGAAATTAATAACATAGACCCATTCTCTCTGTAAAAGATCCTATATATTTTGCATTGCATATTAGAAAAATATTACTTATGAAAAATTTATTCATTTTATTTTGCTTGGGTTTTTATTTATGATACATACAATTGATGGAAAAAAGACATTAGGGAAAAGATAGAAAAGCAAAGAATAAAAAGAAAATTTACTGATATAAAAAGAAAAACAAGATATTGAACAATGACTATTTCCTGAACGCCTAAAGACATGATTTTTTAAATAATTTTCTTTAGAAATTTCTTTAGTTTTATGTGTGTGTGTGTGCTTGTATAATTTTCTTCCTGAAATTTGTAGTGTCAATGAATATGAGCTTCCTCAGTCAATCTGAATAACTAGACTTGAATATTCTATATAAAATATAACTTTGAATAATTAAATCATGCGTCAGAAAAATTCTGTCATTGTAACTATTATAAATAGCTCCACAGGCCCTTTTTTATTCTGAATAAATTTGAATCAAAGGCCACTGACCTCATTTAAATTTTGTAATATTTTATTAAACTTTCAAATATACAAAAGGGAACAGGACAGTATGATAGTTTTCTAGTATTCATCACTTAGATTTAATACTTATACTATTAAAAAATCTTACTCATACCTCTTTTTTTTCTATTTGAAGTTGTTGTTTACACATTTTACCAATATACTTTAATTGCTATGGAATTAGTTTTAAGTTTATAATTTATTAAAACAATTTGTTTATAAACTGTACAACCCTAATATATCATTTTTTGATTTTTTTATTAACCATCAGTTTTCCTGTGTAATCTCTTTTCAATCTCAAAAAGTCTTAGACAATTTACTTCTTCTCAATTTTTATGAAATAGTTAAATTTTGTGACTAGAGATTATGCTAGATATGCTTGGAAATATATCCTTATATCTATTGCTCATCAGTGTTCCATTTTGTAACTATCACACATGCTGATTGAGTCATAGCAGGTGGATTTGCTCATTGTTTCTATTTATGTCTCCTATGAATCTAAGACATAGATATTTTTGAGACATATGTCTTTATGTGGCCATATGTTTTTATTTCACTGTGTTATATCTTAAATCTGGAAGTAGACAGTCACATGTAACATTATTGTTTGCTTTGGGAGAATCAGCCAAGAGGTGTCCAAGTGACTATATCATTTGTCTTCTTAAGAAGAAAGAATGGTTGGGAAGAATGCTGTGAGAGGTTATCTTCTGGATATTACATGGTTATAAGTGTCTTAAACTCATATCATGTGCTTACATGCACAACAGCTACACAAATTATGAAACCAATAGAGTAGATAATCTCTAGACTCTATTCTATACTGTGAAGCTATTGAGAGTGGAGAGGTGTTGGTGAGAAAGAAATATTCTTTATTAGGACATGACCACATTTTTATTGTTGTTTCTCATGATCCACTGAATAGCCACACACATACATTTGGATAGCACTAAATGAAGGTAGTGGATTATCCAAACAAAACCCCATAAAGATAGGAAAGAGAATACTGGGAAGATATGGGAAAAGTTGGAGGAGGAAAGGGGTAGATATTATTATATTACATTATATAAATGTATGAAATTTAGAAACACAAAGAAAAATTTAAAGTCTAAGCCTTTATCTTTCCACAAGAATTAGTACAGCCCAGTATTCCTAATAGATATATATGTATTTCCAATAAGCAGCTCAGAACCTAGAGCAGCTACATTGAAGAGGTTAAAAGGAACAATTCTACTTGTGTCAGCTACTACTCCATGGAAGCATAGCTCATTGGTGAAATAGTGAGTTTTTTATGTAAGGTTTTTAGTATTGCAAGAAAGTGATTTCTATGCTCAAAATTCTTGGGCCTCAGAGCAATGACTGAGGGATCATTTTTCGCTTGCTTCACTGGAAGTGCTGATAGAATTGGAGACACAGAGAAATATTGGAAAACTGCCTTTCTGTTATATCTGCAAGTACAGATGACCACCTATATGCATTCAACATCACTGCACCTATGTAAATAAAGTAAATATTAACAGGTGGAATAAAAACACTGACAGTAGAGCAACAGTAGAAACTGTCAATGCTCCACTTCTATTTATGAACAATAGATAGAAAAACGAAACAAAATATCATTAAGAAAATGCCAAATGGCCAATATTATATCATTCTAACAATCATATATAAAACATTAATCTAATTTTGGTGTTGATTGTGCTTAAATAAAATTTAGAATACCTAGGAAATCTATAGAGCACACTCCTAAGTGTGTCTTTAAGTGTGTTTGGTAAATAGATTAACTCAGTGAGGAATCTAAAATGCAACATTCAATAATCTTTGAACAAAAGAGGAAGAAGGAAGACTACCATTTCAAGCTAATATTTTTACTTTTCAGTCTCTGCTACCTGCTCACAACAGAGTATACTTGCTTACTTCATACCAAAAGTAATTCATGCAGATAGCCTCTAAACAATGTCTCAAAAATCAGGAACTTGCAATATTCAGCAGTGAAAATATTATAAGTCAACAGATTTGCTCTTAGATTCAGAAATTGTGCTTGATCCTAGCTAAGCTAAGACTACCTCTCACATCCCATTTGAACACTAATGCGGAGTTTACCTACGAGTAAACCCAAAGTACAATTCAACCAGGGCATTAACTAACATATTAGGTAATAGCAAGCACACATGGGTTCATCCACAGAAACCAGAGATTAGCCATATGAAGAATCACTTTAAGTGATCTAACTCCACATAACTATTCTCAATAATGGAACACAAAGATAACTAATCAAGAAAATATGTTACCTTCAACATTAAATATTATTATAGTACATTTCTCTAAGGAAAAATCTTGGTTGGCTTATAAAAATATGTATCCAAGGCAGTAATTATAATTGACTATGCTAAAAGAACTTAAAGATAGAATGAAAAGAATAAAAACATTAAAAAATAGCTGAATAAAATAAAAATTAGAAAAAATAAAAATTTTATAAAAACATAATTTTAGCAGGAAAAAAGTCAAACATATAAGGAATTCAAACAAAATTTTAAATCAAGGCAATCTATAGATTCAATGCACTGCCCATCAAAATCCCAACACAATATTTTTTTGGACCTTGAAAGAACAATACTCAATTTGATTTGGAATTACAGGAAAGTCAAGATTGCCAAAACAATTTTACTCAACAAAAGAATCTCAGGAGGTATCATCATCCCTGACTTCAAGTTATACTATAGAGCTACAGTAATAAAAACAGCCTGGTACTGGCATAAAAACAGACTTGTGGATCAATGAAATAGAATTGAGGATACAGACATTAACCCAAAAACCTATGAACACCTGATCTTTGACAAAGAGGCCCAAAACATTCAATGGAAAAAATATAGTATATTTAACAAATGGTGTTGGCATAGCTGGATGGAAGTGTGTAGAAAAATGCAAATAGATCGGAGCCTGTCATTCTGCACAAAACTCAAATCCAAGTGGATCAAAGACCTCAACCTTTACACAGCCACACTGAACTTGATAGAAAAGAAAGTGGGAAATACCCCTGAACGAATTGGCACAGGTGACTACTTTGTAAATATAACACCAGTAGCATAGACATTAAGAACAACCATCAATAAGTGGGACCTCCTAAAATGGAGAAGCTTCTGTAAAGCCAAGGACACAGTCAATAAGACAAAATGACAACCTACAGAATGGGAAAAGATTTCTACCAACCCTAGAAGTGACAGTGGGCTGATCTCTAAAATGTATAGGGAACTCAAGAAACTAGAGCCCAAAACCCAGAATAATCCAATCAAAAATAGGGTTCCGTTCAGCATGCACTTCTTGCTTTGGGACCTTGGGACCTCCTTCCCTTGCTGGGGGGCAGATGAAGTGATGTGGAGATGAGAGAGTGACTGGAAGGAGCAGGAAGCTTGAATAAGGATAAAAAATATGACTTTAGTCATAATAAATAAATAAATAAATAAAATAATGAGGTTCAGAACTAAAAAGGAAACTCACAACAGAATTACAAATGGCTGAAAGACACTTGAAAAAAAGCTCAACATCTTTTTAGCCATCAGAGAAATGCAAATCAAAACAACTTTGTTATACCACCCTATACCTGTCAGAATGACTGTTATCAAACACACAGATGATAGCCTGTGGTGGAGAGGATATGGAGCAAGAGGAATACTCCTCTTTTGTTGTTGGGAGTGTGAGCTTGTTCAGTCATTCTGGAATTCAGTATGGGGGTTTCTCAGAAAACTGGGAACCACAATCCACAAGAATCCAGCAATAACACTATTGGGCATATACCCTAAAAATGCACATTAACACCCCCAAAATATTAGCTCATCTATGTTCATAGCAGCAAAATTTCTAATAGAAAGAATTTGGAAACAACCTAGATGCTCCTCAACTGAGGAATAGATTAACAAACTCTGGTACATCTATACAATGTAGTACTTACTACTCAGCAGTAAGAAAAATTGATATACTATTATTTGCAGGCAAATGGATGGATCTGGAGAATATCCTCCTGAGAAACGTCTCACAAACCCAAAAGGATAAGCAGGGCATGTACTTAATCATTAGTGAACTTTAAGCAAAATCATTCTTATTTCATTGAAATATGGTAGGTCAATAAAGTGATTTAAAACACACACACACACACACACACACACATACATACACATAAAAACAAACTTCTGCTTTGACTGTAGAAGGATTGCTTAGCAGAAATTTGTAGCATAGTGCCTCTGTGGTCATTAGCTGTAACCTACTTTGCTTTCTTTATCAGTAGCTGAGTCTAATCTGGCTTAACAAGCTTTAGATTTTATTTTTTATGTTTCATGTATTTTAGAAAAAAAGAGACGTTTTATTAGTGTATGGGTTTTTTGTTATCCATTCTGAATGTTGTGTTTTTTTATATAATAAGAAATACATATCAGATTTATCTTTATGGGTTTGGGTCAATTTTTTTTTTTAGTTTTATCCATTTGTCTACAAATTTTATGATGTTATTTTTTAAATCAGCTAGGTAATTATCAATTGTGTAAATATATTATACACACTTCATCCAGTTTTATCTTTATAGACATCTAAGAGGTTTCCAGTTTCTGGCCATTAAGAGTAAAGCCACAGTGAACATGGTTGATCAAAGGTCTTTGTTGCAGACAGCAGTGTCCTTTAGATATGTCCAAGAGTGCTATAGCTGGATCATGAGATAGTTAATTTATCCTTATTTTGTTTCAGCCTTACAATTTTAAATTAAGTATTTAACTGAAGAATATTTAACATTAAAATTAAAGTTTAAACAATAAGTACATATGGAGATTGTAAAATTTTAAGATCCCATCTTTACATAAAATTACTATATCTTGTAAGGCTCAGTTTATTCAAATAGCTTAAGCTTGGTTAAGCAAGCAAAAACAAAAAGGATAGACATGTATCTCAAGTTAGTTACTTGAGTAGAACTGAGTAGATCTTAGAAATATATAAATCTCACTTGTTAAACATACCTTATGCATCAATGATATGCTTTTACCTACCTAAACATTTTATCACAGCCCAGTGTTGAAAAGTTAGCAAAGGTATAAGTAGATAAACAACTCTTTGTCAGTTTCTATTAAATTTGGTAAGATCTCTATAACCTTAATAATTTATACAAAAATCCATATAATTCAAAATATCCTGGAGACTTGCCATTGTCTCTGTAGTCTAAAAAGGAGACACAATGGGGAATAAGTGGCTTAGTAGGACTTAAGATTTATAGGTCCTCCCTTAGTTGCCTTATCCCACATTCTTGTCTTAATCAAGATGATGGTAAAGTCAAACATACTCTTTGTAACCTTGGTAAAAATGGCTGCGAGACAAATGGTTGCTTCTAGCCTGATGAAGACATAGTCCAAGACAGAGGCAAGTCAGATGGTGGATATTTAAAAACACTTTTTTTTTGTATTTTCTTCTAACCATGAGGACCTGAGATCCAATTACCAAGCACCTAAACAAAGAAGACAGGCACTGTGCAGAGCATGCTTGAAATCTCAATGCTAGAAAGGTCCAGACTGAAGGATGCCTACTAAGGCTCAGAGCTAGCAGGCTCTACCTACTTGACAAACTTAAAGTAGTATGAAAAAGCTGTGTGACATCTCAGGAACAATGCTGAAGCAGCCTGTGTTCTGTATGGCCTCACCATGTGTATGCACCTGCATATACAGAAATAGGCACACACACACAGTTTGTTGAGAATATGCATATGAATCATTCATAGAGTATGGGATTGTATATAAAATTTTATAACAGAATCTGAATTTGCTTATTGTGTTGATTTAAATCAGAATGGCTTCCAAGGACTCATAGATTTGAAACTTGGTTGCTACTTGGTGGAATCATTTGAGAACCAGTAGGAGGCAAGGTCTTGTTGGAGTAGGTATGTCACTGAGGCAGGGTTTGTTTTGAAGTTTCAGAAAATTCCTGTTATTCTCTCTTTCTTTCTCTCTCTCTGCCTCATGGTTGTGGATCAAAGGGTGACCTGTCAGTTGTTCCTTCATTCCAGTATAATGGACTTCAACTCTCTGAAACCCTAAGCTAAATTAAAGAAAGTTTTTCTTAAAAAAAATAAACACTTACTTTTTCAGTAGGTTTTTTAAAATCAAAAGTTGAATCCAAGTTACACCTGTGAGTGTGCATACACATATACATATATACTCATTATGATATAGAGGATTAAGATTACTTATGCATATATTTTTTAAGCTATTCAACCAATGTTACACATTTTAACCTAACCTTTTGTTACATATTTTAGAAATTCTTTGGCCACATGCAATGAATTTACAAATTCTGAGAATGTCTACAGAATGGTTTCAAATGATTTCTTGAGAACAAAGTTCAGAAAATTTGTAGATATAAATAATTTTCAAAAGTAGGAAGTTTAAAAACATTAGTGATAATCCACTTTTGGATCATTTGCTTGTGCAGTGGCAGAAGTTGTTATACGCTACAATAATTTGAAAATTTAATGTGTTGTCTTTTGGCAGTTGAGCTATACTGAAGTCAAGCCATTTGCAGTAAGACAATGAAGCTTTAACAAAATTAGTGCAAGGAAGAAAAAAGAAGTTGCAAAATGAACTTCAGCCAAAGGAAGGTTCCAATGAGCTCTAAGCAGGAGCTGAGAGACAGAGAACAGTGTAGCCAAAGGGGAACAAGGATAGCAAAACACAATTATACCCTAAGAAGCATTTCAATATCATATGATAGAAGTGTAGAGAAGCTACAAGACTGCACAGCTCATAGCTTTGTGTGACAATGGTCATATTGTAGAGGTCCAGGATGTCAGAAGGAGAGACAAAGCAAGTAGCTCTGAGAGAGAAGAGACAAAAAAATAAATAAATAAATAAAAGGTCACAGGCCCAGGATAAAGCTAGTGACCTAGGAGTTCATAAGAAAATACTAGCACTTGGGGAGAGATAAATTGTTATTACAGGTAGAAGGAAGTAACTGAAGAAGTAAACTCAAGAATTTTGAATCAAATTGGGTGAGAGGCAGAAGTCAGCAGGAAAAATGTTCCATATATACCTTAGGAGAGTCATATCAGCAGCTTGGATTGGAGAGGTCAAGTTCTTGGAAAGGGTTTCATATATCTAAATGCTGGATTTTGGCAAAAGATTAATGAAAATGAGAACATGACTACGCCTACGTATGGTTGGAGAGAAGGCTTTGTTGTACATATAAGAGAGGGTGCAGTGAGAGGCTTCCAGAAATTTCTACTGTACCAGGCCTTGGGAAGGAATGAGAGAAAAAAGAAAAGAGAAGGAGACAAGAGTAGAGATGTTGACCAAGAATCCAGAGAGCACAGACAAAAGAGCTCATAGCAGAACTGGCTGAGTTATATAAGAAAGAGAAGCTGGAGGAAGAAAATCAGATACCCTACCCCTGGGAGCCAAAGCTTCATGATAAGAGTTGGAGTGAAAGGTGTTGGGAGGAGCCACTGGGAATAAGTGTAAGTTGTCTGACAATTGGAATATTAATTTGAATTTTGCGTTCATCTTTTCTGGAATACTGTAAATAGAATTTACTTAATCAAGAACTGAGTAGTGAAGTCGTTTAGCAGGGTTTGTCTACTCATTTAATTTCCTTCAGGCATCTACTGAAGTTGAGCAGAAAACCTGGTCAAATAGGACAAAAACATATTTTTTTAAGCAGTCACCATACACTTTTCCATATTTGCTGTGTTATTTTCAATTACTCCTTCAAAGAATAAGGATTCCCCTTTTGCAGAATCCTCTCCAACGTTTGTAATTTCCACATGATCTCTGGTAGGATCGACTCTGTGTTACAATGTTATCTCACTGTTGCTTTTATTGTGCTTCTCTGTTGTCTAATAATGTTGAACATTTTCAAAATGCACTTTGATTTTCTTTTTGCCTTTTTTTATTATTATTATGAACAAAGAAGTCACACTTTCTATCCTTGTATATGTCTATTCAAGGTCCCTTCCCCCTCCTACCACATCAGACCATTCTCTCTTCTCAACAACTCCCCTTCCCTCCACCATGGGCAGGCGGTCCAAAGGTCCCACTGTCCCAATATTGCTTAGTTCAGCATCCACTCCTGGCAGATCCAGTTTTCTCCCCTCTCCCTCAAGAGTGAGTCAGGTGTTCCTCTAGGGGGAGTGGGATCCAAGGAGTCAGTCCCAGGTATTTCTGATCCCAAGCTGTTTAATGATTGTGGTTTGGAGATTGGGCATGCTTTGATTTTTTTCTTGTTTGTTTGTTTGTTTAGAATCCACTAATGAGTGAGTACATCCCCTGCTTATTTTTCTGGATTTGTGATACCTCACTCAGGAGGATATTCTCCAAATCCATCCATTTGCCTGTGAATTTTAGGATATCATTTTTTCTTACTGCTGAGTAGTACTCCATTGTGTGGATGCACCACCGTTTGTTAATCCATTCTTGAGTTGAGGGACATCTAGGTTGTTTCCAGGTTCTTGCTATTACAAATAACTGCTGCTATGAATGAACATTGTTGAGATAATGCCTCTGGAGTGTGACTGTGCATTTATAGGGTATACACCCAGAAGTGGTATTGCTGGGTCCTTGGGGAGATTGATTCTCAATTTTCTGAGAAACCACCATACTGCATTCCAAAGTGGCTGAACAAGCTTACAATCCCACCAACAATGGAGGAGTGTTCCCCTTGCTCTGCATCCTCTCCAGCATAGGCTGTCCTCCTCTGTGTTTTTTATCTTATCCAATCTAACAGGTATCAGATGGTATCTCAAAGTTGTTGTCATTTGCATCAAAATGCACAAATGCCTGCTCGGAGGGGATGTACTCACTTATTAGTGGACTTTAAAACAACAACAAAAAAAGATGTCATTGTATACAAGAATTCAAGGCTAGGACTTAGATAAATGACACAGTGCCTCATTTTGCATTGATGGCCTCTGGCAAGGGTGTGGGTGAGGAAAGACTTGTTTTCTTTAAGGGTCTGGCCACAGAGACTTTAATTATTCTGCAGTAAGTAAATGAGCAGCAGGAATGGCTGTTTTTGTAAATGGGGAGAGCATAGAGTGGGCATGAATCTGAGAGGCCTGATAACTATGTTTGATTGGGTGCATGATGTAAAATCACCAAATAATAAATTAAAAAAGAAAGAAAGAGAGATAGAAAGAAAGAAAGGAAGGAAGGAAGGAAGAAAGAAAGGAAGAAAGGAAGTGCTTGCTCAGATCCTTTGTCCATGATATAACCACAGGTTTTAGGTTTCTTTGCTGTTGAGTTGCTTAAGATATCTTTTATACTTAACACTATCATTTTGTAAGATTAATAATTTGTAAATACACCATGCAGGTCTGAAGGTTGTCACTTTATTCCTTTGATTGTTTCCTTCAATGGAGAATATTCCTAGTTGATGACAATATTATTTTCCTGTTTTCAGATTTTTCCCACAATTTTGTGTTCCTCTCTAAAAACATAATTATCTAGATTTAAAATTAGAAATATCACCACCATGACTTCCTTTAGTATATATATATATATATATATATATATATATATATATATATATATATATATGCCTTGATTAAGTTTTGGTATTTTCTGAACTATAGAGGTTATAGTTGTGTTAATCATTTCCATGTGGCTATTACTTATTTTCTGCAGCATTTATATAAATACCTTTACTATCTCTAATGTATGTGCTTGGGAACTTACTAAAAATACATTGATTGTCTAGTTGTGAATTTGTTTCTGCAGTCTTACTCTTCATTGATTGACATGTGAGTGTTTATCCCAACACTAGACTGTCTTGCTTATACAGGTCTGTAATGTGCCTTGAGACAAGATTTTTTTTTATTTAAAAGTTTTTTTTATTATTTTTAATATGCCCTCCACTGTTTCTACTCCCTCCTCCTTTTCCCGTCATCCCCCAGATTCCCCTCACCTCATCGTCCCATAAATTCCAGTGATTCAATGGAGTCTGGCACATCCAGTTGCTGTAGGACCAAGCCACTCCCTTGAGTATCAAGGCTGAGAAAGGTGTTCCTGTCGAGGAAATGGGCTCCAAAAACTCAGTTCATGTAATAGAAATAATTTCTGTTCCCACTGCCAGAGGCTCCAAAAATTGCCCCCTACATTCACCTGTCATTCACATTCAGAGGGGCTAGTTTAGTCCCATGCATGTTTCCTAGCTGTTAGTACAGACTGAGAGAGCTCCCAGTACAGGTCAGCTGTCTATAAGGTTTCCTCATCAAGATCTTGACCCCTTTGTGCATGTAATCTCTCCTCTCTCTCGAGGATCTGAACCCAGTGTTTAGCTGTGGATCTCTGCATCTGTTTCCAACCATTGTTAGATGAAGGTTCTATGATGACAATTAGGGTGGTCAGCAACTTGATTATGGGGGGAGGCCAGTTTAAGCACCCTCTCCACTAATGCTTAGAGTCTTAGCTGGGCTCATCTTTGTGGGTTCTTGGCTATTTCCCTAGCATGAATTTTCTCTCTAAATCCACAATGGATTCCTCTACTAAGATATCTATTCCGTTTTTCTCCCTCCCTCAACTCAACTGTTTCAATCCCTCATGATCTCTTCCCACCTCCTCTCTGCTATAGTCCCAATACACTCAGGAAATCTCATCTATTTCCTCTTCCAGGAGAATCCATGAATGAGACAAGGTACTTTTAAAGAATTCAGTTCTCTCTCTCTCTCTCTCTCCTCTTCCCTTCTTTCCTAAACTGTGCTTTGGCTATTAGGAAACTTTTCAGTTTCTTTGAAAATTTTAGAATGATTTTTATATTTAATATTTATTTTTGTTCCTGTTTCAATGAAGATTATATTGAAACTATAGCTTTGGGTGATATTGATATTTTAAAAGTATTATTTTACTCCATCAACATATGTCTTTATAGTATCTTTATGATTTTTTCAATTTTTGTTAATATTTGATAAGTTTTATTAAGGATTCATTCATTTAATTAGATAATATTACTCATTTTTTGAAACTCTTGCAAATGGAATTGCTTTCTCTATTTTAATTAAGGATATGTATTATTGATGTGTAAAATATTACTGATTTCACATTTTTTTTAGTGTTTTGCTGCTGAATTTACCACTTTTAATATTCTATTGTTATAACATTTAATTATCTTTTGTGCCTAAAAGTAATTCTGCATTATCCATGATCAGGGATAAGTTGAGTTCTTCATGATGTTCTGATGTAAAAATTTACAGTATGCTGAATTGCAGTGTTGAGCATAGGCACACTTGTCATGCTCTACACTTTTGAGGAAACTGTTTCTATTATTCCCACTAAACACACTGACTGTGGGATACTGAGTTTTACTTATGTCAGTATTTTCCTTTTCTGCCTAACTTGCTGAGGATTTTAATCCAGAATATAATTTGAATTTTCAGTTTTTATCCTCCTGTATCTTTCTCATTTTAATTCTGTAGATATGATTTACTGTTTTTTTTTAATTTTTATGTGTTAAACTATCCTTAATGCTTTGAATAAATCTCACTTATCACCCTCTGTAATCTTGATGTTTGTCTGTCTTTTTTTTTTTTTTTTTTAAAACTTTATTTATTTATTTATTTATTTGCCTTGGTGTTTGCCTGGAACTGGAACTACAGACAGTTGTTAGCTGCCATGTGGGTGCTGGGAATCGAACCCGGGTCCTCTGGAAGAGCAGACGTTGCTCTTAACCGCTGAGCCATCTCTCCAGCCCCTTGTCTGTCTTTTTTTATAGTTGGATTCTTATGTAGTTTTATTCTGTGATAACTAAAGCCTCATGAATTGAGCATAGATGAATTTCAGATATTTCATGTTAAGAATTTGAGTGGAATTTTAAAAAATTATTTTATATTCAGCATTAAACTCAACTGCTCCCTGACTGCTCTTTGTCAGAAGACTCTTTTTGCTGTTTTGATTGTTGCTTACTAATGGTCTGTTCAGGTTAAATTTTGTTCAGTTATGTGTTAGAAATTTAAGTGCTTCTGCTAAGTATTCCTGCTGCTTGTACTATAATTGTTCATAATATTCCCTAATGATTCTGTCTTCTGAATTACTTGTAATAGTTCTGTTTTAGTCTATGAATTTTTATATCACAGCATTTTTTTGTTCAGTCAAGCTAAAGTGTTTGCAACATTGTTTATCTTTTCAAAAGAAACTCATTTCATATATTCTACTATTATTTCTGTTAAGATATGATATTTTCAGCTAATTTTGAGTTTTGCTTAATTTTACTTTTTATTTCTTGTTACACTGAGTAAAATTCAAAGTTTATTTTTTGAGTTCTATTTCTACTTTTTTATTTAAAACTTTATATGTATTTGTGAGTGTCTGCTGTGCACTGCTTTGGTGCCTGGTGCCCAGAAATGATAGAAGATGAAGCTGTAGTGTTAGGCAGTTTAGAACCATGTGATATGAGTGTGGGCAAGTAGACCAGGGTCTTTTGTTGGCTCACCAAGTCTAATAATCCTCTGACAACTCTCTAGCACCTCTTCCTGTTTTGGTTTTGAATGTTTGCTTTTGGATATAATCTCAGCATTCATGCAACTACATCTCAAAATTTTGCCTTACTGTATGATCATTTTAATTTATTTGACAACTTTTAATGTACGTTTTAAGTTTTCTTGTAACTTTTACATTTTCTTGCCCTTATTCTTAAAAAGTATTGCTTAATGTCAATGCATATGCACCTTTTCTAGTTTATCTTGTAAGTTTCTAGCTTTATTCCATAGTAGTAATAGCAGATGCATAATATAATTTATAAATGTTGAGGACTGTCAGTTTTTCTTAAAGTTTCATATTCCTGCTAAGAAGCTTAGGGTTATAAAGCAAAGAATTAATGCTACATGGTCTATTGAAGAATATATAAAGTTCATAGTAAAATGACCTTTCAACCATGATAGCCTCAATCCAACCACCCACAACTCAATTGGGTTATAAATTTGTATCATTATCTCCTGGACTTGCTCTAATTTTCTGTAAAATAAAATATGAATGCTGCAAGCAATATCACTATCCTGGTCACATAGAATAGTTTGTAGGCATACATAGCCACTATGTGAAATATCAGACATGAACTTTAAAAAATTTTTAAATGCTTCTTCTAGGAATGTTCTTCTCTTTACATGCTTGTAGAAGCATTGAGGAAAAAAAGTTCAGTGGTTGAAACTGTACCGGGAGAATCTCAAAGGAGTTGGGGGAGGGAAAACAGTAATCGTAATATAATGTATGGTAAAATACATTTAAAGAAAATGAATTCACACTCTGGGACAAATTAATGATTACATCTATCCACCTACACTGAAACAAATGTTTTGCATTTTTCTGCTATAAAAGTATCTGACATTGTAAATATCTACTTACAATATATTATGGTCTTCAATTGGTATATTTGGTGAATGACTTTTGGATTTATGACACTATTATGAAGTGGATAAATAAAACTTCATAATTGAAAATTTGATTAAAAATATTATTTAACTTCTATGATGTTTCATGTAGTATAATTATAAAATAGAGGGGGTATAGGTAATCTACAGTTGTTTAGAGTATATTATTTGATTAATACTTCAGAAGATGTTTTAATCTGTAGAGCCAGAGCCTCATTATGAATCTAGTGCTTGTTTTAAATTAGTGATTTTCTTTTCTTGGCCATGTGAGTGTGACATATACCACCGTTCCTTATAAGACATGTGTGTTTTAAAAGGCTGTAAATCTGGGAGGCACAATCTCACAGCAAAATTCTCCTCCCTCTGGCTCTTAAATCTTTCTGCCCTCTGTTTGACAATGATCCTTGAGCTTTAGGCATAGAATTGTGTTGTATCACTGGAATTGATTACCATAAGTTTCCTTGCTCTATGCATGTGGATGTGTTGTGATTTTCTATAATAGACTCCAATTACTGCAAAGAGAAATTTCTGGTGATATATTTTATATTTAATAAATTCAGTATGGAATATCAAAGCACAGAATCACCCACAGACTAGCCATGAGATCAGAGAGTGGTACCTTTAATCCCATCATTCAGGAGACAGTGATCTTTCTGTATTTCTGTGAGATCAAGGACTAACAACTAAACAGTGGTAGCTCACACCATTAATACTAAATCTTAAATCATGATTCAGAGTTTAACCCAGAAGGGAAACAATTGCATAAAGAAGATATTTAAGGCATGAGTAGGAAGACATTCAGACATTCTATTAGGGAAAAGTCATATCAGAGAGAGGAGCTGACCACACTCAAATCTCACCCAGCCAACTTCTCAGGCCCAACAGGGTAAAGGTTATCTTCAAGAATCTTCTGCCTGTCTGGTTATTCTAATATTCAGTTCTGAGTTTTTATTAAATACCAACTAAAATTTATGCAATAATTGTTTCTTTGCTGAAGAGTGAGAAATATACTTATATTTGGGTATATAGGGATAAATGGAGTTTATTTAGGAATTATTCTGAGAAGGCTGTAATTATATATTTAAGAGCAAAATAGAGTATTATATATATAATATATAAATATATATTTATATTTTATATAAAAGTATAAATTTGAGAAAGAAAAGAGGGTTTTCTTGAGAGGGAATGGAATATTGAAAGGGTAACATGAGTGTAATTTTTAAAAATTAAGAAAAAAATAAACATTAAAGGTTGTTTTTTTAAAAAAAACTTTATTTATTTATTGTTTTATTTATTTGCCTTGGTGTTTGCCTGGAACTGGGAACTAGAACTACAGGCAATTGTTAGTTGCCATGTGGATGCTGGGAAATGAACCCTGGTCCACTGGAAGAACAGTCAGTGCTCTTAAACGCTGAACCATCTCTCCAGCCCCACATTAAAGGCTTTAAGTCACAGACTAAAATTGAAATTACAAAGTACATGACATCCCTGAGGAATTTTAGAAGGTAGTACTGGAATTAGGGAAATCTGAGTTATTGTTGTCATAACAGGGATCAAGAAATTATTTGGTATTTATTTGCTGTCTGTATCTCTCTGTACTTCCCCCTCACTTTCTCTCCCACCCTCTTCTATATACATGCAACTGATGAAAGCATGGCTAGACACATACTATTTTCCAATAATGAAAATGTTCACATTCATAGAATCTTTTTGACAGTTCTGTTCAAGATAGATCAAGATAGACACACATGGGGTATCCAAGATTTTATGAGTTTAGTTAAAAGAGTGGCCCATTTAGTTTTGAGTTTTGTTTTTCTTGTTTGTTTTAGAAAGGTAGAATAGCAAAGACACAAACATTTTTTTAAATTCCTTTTCTGTATCAAGTGTTTATTTATTCTCTTTCTGATAACCTTCTTTCGGGAAGAGTGCTTCACACACCCTCTGTGACATCACATGAAGGATGAAGGGGGATAAACAGGGAGAGAGAAAGGGATGGAAGGAGAGCAAGAAGAGTGAGAGAGATGAAGCACACAGAGAGGGAGACACAGAGAGAAAATATCAGAAACCATGTTTATTCTCACCATCATCTATGCTATATACATATAAAAATATTATATAGCATACATAGTAAAAACTGCATATACAACAAAAACCAAATCCATAGAAATTACTTGTAAATTGTTACAGACTTTATCTAGAGAAATTTAAAAGTATAACATTTGGAAGTTGAGAAAACAATCAAACAATGAGAGGTTTTTTTTTTGTTTTTTTTTTTGTTTTTTTTTTTTGACAGATTTGTGTTCTAATTCACAGTAATTTTTATTGTCTATGAATTTGACCAAGGTGTTTTCATTAGAAAGTTACATTAGCCTACAATGTTAACCAAAAATTGAATGGAAGTTATTTGAAACTTCTCTTTATTCTTTTAGTAGGATTGTTTGATGACTCCTACCTCAGAGGCTGTGCTTTAACTTGTGAAACAGGTGGCTCTTATTCTCATTTGGGCACATCCATCTCATCCATGCATGCAATCATCTTTTATGCTATCATCATCCTTTGTCCTAAATGCATTTGTGGTATAGGATATTCCCATTTGTAGGCACTAGAATGCTGCATTGGTTTTATACACGATTGGTAAACAAAAATTTTTATCTAGGGAGCAGTGTTCCGATTATCTAGTCTTGGTAAGTTAGTTTCCATTTTTGATGTCATATTGCAACTTGGGAACTATCTGGAGGCAGGAATGAGGAAAGAGAGAGGAAGAAAGAGAGAGAGAGCCTTCATGCAGGATTTTATATGGTCTTTGTTTACTTATACTACTTAAACAGATATATCAACTTTTAATAATGCTCTCAAAGGGAGAGGGGAGAATTCATTCTATTTTATCTATGAAGTATCATCAAACCTTTTTGCCCACAACTCAGTTTTAGTTTTTCAAATAATATCTAAAACTGTATTGTTACAATATTTTTCTCCATCTTATTTCTACAACATTTTTATTATGACTAGTCATATTTTTTATCCATGTATCCCATGTTCAAACTCCCTTCCCCCTTCTGCCCCTCCCAGTCACTCTCTTCTCCCCACCACGTTATAAATTTACACTATGAATATTTTTGTTTAATAAAAGGATTAACAACATAAAATCTCTCCCATATGAGAGATAATTAGGGGTATATGCATATTTTTTTTGGGGGGGGGTCAATTTCCTCTAGCCTTTCTGTAGTGGTTGTGTGTCTTTCTTGAAGTTTTTCCTTTATATATTTTGACATAAACTGGTGGTTAAAACAACCAAATGTTTGATGTGAGACAAAGACAATTTGTTTTGGTAGTAGTGATGCTTTGGTTTTTGTTTGTTGCTTTGTTCATTATGACTCTCTTCTCATATAGTGATATAGTGTCATACACCATAAGAAGCTCAGTGTAGAGGGATATTTACCTATAATTCTTCCAATTACATTGTAATTGTTGGTTTCTGTTGTGTATTTTAAGTACTCTTTATGATGTCTGTCATGGGAAAGAAGTGATGAGCATTAACCACTGTGAATGTGATGACACATGAATGAAATGCTATAATTAGAAACAATGAACAGTGTGTTGCTTAAATACAAAAGCATGCAAGATACAACACATCCAGAATTTGAACAATCCATTTCCTAAACAGTCTCTGGAGATTAATTCAGGTATATAAATTTGAATAGCACTTTTTATTTACTCTTTTTCCTATTTTATGCTTATAAAGTAACGTATGAATGAAGTCATGTTTTATAAAGGTTTACCTACTTTATTCTTTATGATTTAACTACTGAGTTCCACAAATTGACAATTACATATTATAATAGATTTATTCAGTATTATTTTTTGAATTTGAATTCATAGAATGGAGAGAAACTGTCAAGCGAACTTTATATGCAACAGAAAGGAAAAATTGTCCAACTGAACATTCATCTAAACACCATGTGGTATCAGTATTTAAGGAATATATTGGAAGAATATTTGTATGCAAATTTGGAAATTGCTATCTCCTATTTTTAATTCTACCTTTTATCTTTTCTGGAACTAAGAGCCAAAAATGCCTCATCTATAGGTTTTAATTACATAATTAGTAAAAAAAAAAAATATTGAGAGTTAGCTAAATTTCTTCTGTGAAAAAAAATGCTGTCTTATCTCTCCCAAATTATCATGTTCTGCATCTTCTGACCTTATTCTTTCAGAAACTTTTAATAACATGCGTGTGTATGTGTGTAAGTATATGTACTAAACTATGTTACATATAGTTTATATATATGTACTTTTATATGCAATATACTTTAATAACTATGATTAAAATGTGTAATTATTAAGTATAAAAATATCAAAACTTTGGCTCTCCCTCCCAGGATTCCTTGCTCTCTTTCTGGCATTGCCCCTTTCATTGTTTGCTATTTTTCTACTCTTCATTTATCAAATAGTCAGATCATGTATTTGACAAAGAGGACTCACTAGGCAATTATTTCTAGAGCCTAAAAGCCTTGACTGTTTTACCTCAGGAGTATTCTGAGTGGATTCTGTCTTCCTTCATCTTGTTCTTTGACTTTTGACTTGTTTGCATTTACATGTAAGCATGCTGTATCAGGTGTTCCACCTGATGAAAGGCAAGGGAGTAATAACTAGGCTCTATAATATCAAGCTTTCAATATAACCTTTCAGATTGGTGTCTGAATGGAAATATTAGACAATATAGATCAATACTTTTGTTGTTTTTCATAAAGATAAATAAAGTTCATGATGAAATTTGAAGTTTCTATTTCTTAAAACGATAAAATTACATAGACAAGTTTTTAAAAGTATTATTGTGAAACAAAAGGGTTTTAAGGATACATATATCCTATTTAAATTACTTTTTTAACTGTATGTGATTACACATTGTACACACACACACACCACTGTGGCTTTTGTTTTGTTTTTATTTTAAAAGTTTTTTTTCTTTTTTAGATCTACCACTGCTACCCCTCCCTTCCTTGTTTCCAGTTCTCTCTCAGCCTCCCCTCACCTTACTCCCATCCTTTCCTCAGAGAGGGCAAAGATTCCCAAGGTGAGTCAGTTCTGTCTGGCATATGCAGTTGAAGAACATCTGAGTCCCTCCTCCCCAAATGAAGGCTGGGTTAGGTGTTCCTCTGTTGGGAATGGGATCTGAGATGTCAGTTTAGGCACCAGGGATATACTCTGAACCCACTTCAGGAGGCTGCACAAACTGCCCACGCCCTTTGACTATAGTATACATTCAGAGGGTTTGGTTCCTTTTCATGAAAGTTCCCCAGCTATCATTTCAGGGTTTATGAGCTCCCAATAGCTTTAGTTAGCAGTCTCTGTGGGTCTCCTCCTCATGATTCTGATCATTTGCTTATATACTCTCCCCTCTTTCTGTCTTCAGCTGGACAGAGAGCTCAACCTGGTGCTTAGCTATGGATCTTTGTTTCTGTCTCCATTCATTGCTGGATGAAGGTTCTATAATGACAATTAGGGTGGTTATTTATTTGATTATAGGAGAATGCCTGCTCAGGCACCCTCTCCACTATTGCTTGGAGTCCTAACCAGGGATATATTGTGGATCCTTGGAGGTTTCCTTAGCACAAGATTTCTTTTAAATTTCACAGTGACTTTTTCTATCAAGATATCCATTTCTTTGTTCTCCCTCTCTGCTGCTCCTCTCACTCTGCCATATTCTCTCATGATTTGTTCCCACCTTCCCTTGCTTGCTTATCAATTTACTCAGGACATCATCTCTATTTCCCCTTTCCAGTGGGACCCATGGATGTCTCTCTTAAATTTTTCCTGTTATCTAGCTGTTCAGGTGTTATGGTTTGCAGCTTGGTTATTCTTTATGTCTAAAATCCACTTCTCAGTGAATACATACCATGTCTATCTTTCTCAGTCTGTGTTACTTCACTCAGGATCATACTTTCCAGATCCACCCATTTGCGAGCAAATTTTAGGATGTCATTTTTTAAATTTATTTTTATTTTTTTTTATTTTATTTTTTTACTGCTGAGTAGTACTCCATTGTAAAAACGTGCCACAATTTTTTAAATTTATTCTTCACACACTGTTTTCTTATGACTCAATACAAATTTCTTATTGTTTAGATGTAGGAAATTCTCAGGTAGAATAAGTAAAATGTTGTCTTTCTTGTGCTTACATTTCACTGTGAAATAAGTATATATCTGCAGGTTAATTTCTTAGTAGAAATGAAATATATGAAGAAAATAAACAACTTCATATTTGTAATAATTTAAACAAGCTAGTTTTAACTTTTCTAATCTTACTTTTAGTTTTTAGTTAAAAAAATAAATTACTAAAAATGATATTAAAATTTCTCTTTATCAGAAAAGGTTGAACTAAAACTAGTTGCTAACCATAAAGACATTTGTTGATCGATGTAATATTCTTTTGAGTGGGCTCTAAAAAGCACCATTTGTTTTTACTCACATAAACACACTACAATTGTCCAGGAATGGCAAATTGCCTTTTTTTTTAATCCGTCTGTTGAATTTCCCTCAATAAGTGCCCTGCTTTGAATAGGTAGCTTATAACAAATCCCAACAAATGTTCATGTAGATTTATACTAATTTTAGCAATTCCTTTGGAAAACCTTTGGTTTGAATGCTCAGAACTCTGTAATCTGATTTGGCAAGTCAGAAATAAAGGAAAGAAAATTTGGAAAAGAGCCAAAGATAAGTATATTAGTAAAAATAAAGTCCTGGTCTTAGATCACTGAACCATGTTTCAGCAAATGACAGGTTCTTGTTCATTTTTGTGCACATTTCTCATCCAAAAATTTGGGTTTGCAGATCTTCCACAAAGAAAGATATTTGAAAATATCAAAGTTGATGCTTTCCACTGAATAACAACTTTTTTCTCATAGAATTTTTTCAAAAGATTTTACACATAAAGAAGTAGGAATCATTCATACATAAATTATCTTCATTCATGGTATCCATAGACATAGCTATGAAAAAGAACTTGTCTTACATCAAAACAAAAAAAGGGTTTATTTTGTGAAAATCACTTACAAAACAGAGAATGTTTTAAGAGAAAATGAAGGGATAAGGTTGCAGTGCGCCAGAGCGTTTTTAAGGAAAACTCCTCACCCCCATGGCACACGTCCGAACTCCCTTGCTGCTGGCCCAAACTGTGCACCCTGGAAGCCGCATCATTAGTCCGAAAACCCATGCAACTGGTCAGGAACTCTCGCAAGAGAATGCCTGCTTCCTGTCCTGGTCCTCTTCCTCCGAGGTCTACTTCCGGAATCCTTTCCAGTTAACCACACCTCGCTCGTCTCCAGTCCACTGACACGATCGTGATTGTTCACATGTATAGTTCCTGATTTCCCACTACATCTCCCCATTTTGTCTAAATAGGAAGGTTCTAAACTAGGTATAAAACTACATACTATAGGGCTCATCATAAGACAGTGTCTGGGAAAGAGAAAGGTACTAACATAAGTGAGGTCAAACTACTGCTAACAAACAACAACTACAAAGTACAATTTAATATCTAAAATGTTGATATGAGAAAATGCACAGGGATTGCTTTAAGGCTTTTTATCTTAAACAATAGAGTTCTAACACTTGAGTGTCTTTGCTGAAATGTGAAGTAATAACAACCTCAACTATCTAATCTTCAACACCGTCAAGACCTGAGAAGGAAAATATATACCTAAAGTTGGAAGCATGATGAAGTAACTTCCAGAATTAAGGAGAAGACAATGACAGTTAACTACCTGGACAGTCATCCACCACTTCTCTGTATAACGGGAGCATCCATCCTTGTGGCTACTGGCCTAGGATATCTGACAAGTCTCCATAGAAGCAAAATTCTATGGAGATAGAATTTTTTGGTAGGACCGTCTTATCCTGGCTAGGCAGGCTTTGGCAGTCTCTATCCCTCATCCTGCAGGTCCATTTCGGACAGTGAGCACACTGACAGCAGTAGGGGCAAGTGCAGTCCATTTGCCCCTCAGGCCATTATTCGCCAAACAAGACAATCTCTTTGCAAGATGTCTGTGATGCTCAACACCACCTTGAGAAAAGAACGATGATGCCAGGAGTTGTCATGTCTCTCAAGGCCAAATTTGAGATAACAAAACCTTGAATGCCATATTCTTGCGGTCTATGAAGTGTTTGAAGACACCTATCTATTGGGTGTATTCTGACATGTTTCTGAAAAGCCTGAGTATCCAGACTGTTAGGTGATAAATCTGAGTAACCATAATCTGCAATCCCAATCAACCAAGAAAGTAAGGCTAACATTGTAAAAATAGGCATTCCAAAATGAGTGTACAGCTCCACCAAATAATTTCAAGTATAACAATCTTAGGAAAATTGAGCAAAATACACATTTTTTTATCAAATGACAACAATATCCTAACTATATATCATTATATATAAAAATATATCTAAACAGATTTATATAAAACAACTCGTATGTATAGTACAACAAATGTTATGACTGTCATAAATAATTAGAGGTAGAAATTGCATTATGGAAATGACAATTTCTTCAGTATCTAAGTATCTTTTCTGATGGTGAGAACCCATAAAAACATGGGATCCTTATGATATTTGCTTTTAATAGCAGTATAATAGCAGTAAGCTTTAAGTAAGTACTGTGCATCAGTAATTAAACTTAATATCATATATATGTATTTCATGTGTTCCAACATAGAGTGTAAATGTTCTTTCATACCTCACAGCTAAATAAATATTGGGCTAAATAAGAAAGACCACTCTGTGATTATAATCTAAGTGAAAGCAAACTTGTAGGCTTTCTCAGTTTCCTACAAAAGACTATTAGTGTTGCTGGGACTATTCTGCTGTCTAGTTAGTGTTAACATATACCTTTGTTATTATGCTAAACCCCAGTCAACAAATTAAGATTTAGGACACAAGAAAGCAGAGCAAACAAAGACCAATTTTTTTTTTATTTTTTTGTGGAGTTTCTGTTATTTCTCATGGGCCATGTAATTAACTAGCCAGCCTCCCAACTAAGATAGTTTTATGTTTGTGTAATACTTCCACAGAAATATATGTGTCAGCACTGAAAAGCTTGGGATCTGAAGCACCTTGGACTAACACCTTGAAGCCCATTCCCTCCAGAGCAACACTGAACTGAATCTTGATATTAGGATGAGAAAATCGGACTTGCCTGGAGTGGATGCTGAAATAATCCACCTTGGAACCTCTTGCCCTTTCTGGGAAGGAGATGGGAGGATGGTGAGGAGAGAGAGAGACCGGGAGGGGTTGGGAGGAGCAGGGGAGTTTGAACAAGGGGATACATGGATAAAAAATGAGATTTTGTTGTATAAAAATAAAATTAAAAGAAAATATTGGACCAAAGCAAGACTGAAAGCCAGTTGGAAAAACTCCAAAAAAAAAAAAAAAGAAAGAAAGAAAGAAAGATATGTGTCCTTTATTATTACTTAAAAGGAATCACTTCAGATGTCTCTACAAAGGCATAATTTATTTTTTTTTTCCTGTAAGGAAATTTACATATATCCTACTAACTTTATTTTTTTCTTTATCAAAAACATAGCATAAATTTCTATATTTCCAGAAATTTTATTTAGATGATTTCTGTGAATCACTATTTCCTTATGCTTTCTGCAGGTGAATGATATCATTCCTTTAATGTTCTATTAGGTATTTATTCCATGAAGTTGTACTAATTCATTAAGCTCATATATATTAGTCATAATAAAATGATTAACTATATATGCTACTGTTTATCTTATGATTTATAATTGTTCTACAATTGGTTCCTTTATCATAATGAAGCTTCTTCAAGTCTAATCCACATCACAGACAATAACTGAATATGTACCCAAGGTTAATGCCACCCAGTTTTTATCTTACATTTATTCTCTGATTGCTACTAAATGCCAAAACAACATAAAATCAATGATAGTAAATTTGATAACTATATACAATGCTAAAGAAATACATTTAAAAAATTACAGTGTTGATCTCTCCATTTATAAATATGCTCAGTATCTTAAAATATCTATTTTTTCTAAGTGCTAATTTGTCTATAGTCAGTATGTTTTCATGGCTGAGCAAATACATTTGTATCATTGCATTTCAAAACATAACTTTTTTATAACTTACATAACTTTTTAATCTGAACGATCAGATAGGCTCATAGAAAACAGAGTTAGATTCTATTTTCTTTGCTTTGTGTTACCAGCATCAAGAACAGCACACCTGATGGGCAGCAAAACGACTTTTTCTAACATGATTTATTGTTTGTATAGAAATGGTATATGCAGTTTTACCTCCTTAAAATTATATCAGCAAACTTTCTTCTTATTCATAATTGATATCTATGACCCAGAGGAGCTGCTGGATAGGTATGCTTTCTCATTTTGTTGCTTTCACAAGCAAAATTAATGCTAAAATCTATCCTTTGAATTTTTTCACTCTATGTATTTCAGCAGCATCTAACTTTGACATATTGACTTTACTCAAATCAAAATATTATGTCTAGTGACAGGTATCCAGGATCTCCCAGCACACCAAACACAAACATAAATATATAAATTTGAATTAATTTATTTTCATCATGATAGCATATTGAGAGTTTTTGATATTATTTCCTAAAATTGCTTTGTACTACATTATTATTAAGATAAGTTTACAATACATTTGTAAAAATAAATCTGAAGATACTGATACATTTAAAAATATTTACTAAATATTTAATTTTGGTTTTAGTCACATCTCATAGACACAAGAAAATTTGGAAGGGCATCACCTTCTCATTTACATGACTTATCTTGGTTTTTTTGTGCAATTCAAAGACATTTACAATATAATTCAAATAAAAGTACATATGAGTGTTCATCCCTGGCTAGATACATATGAAAATCAATAACCATGAACACAGCATGGCTTCTAATAGCATCTTGATAATATGCCCAAGGCACCTTTGCTAAAACTATTACACTTCTGAAGAAAGTTGCTGTGCATACATTATGTTAGTGTAGTCAGCAAGACTCTGGTCTCCTTATAGTATTTAAGCACTAAAGACTCCCAGTAGTTAATGTAAACAAGAAAACCTAAGCCAGGGAAATTGCATGTAATATTTGACTATTATATGTCCTATGAGGAGGGAGCTACAGAGACCTGTCAAAGTGTATCTATTTACCACCAGTGTAGTTTGCAAGCTTTTGCTGGATCTTCAGTTTATAAACTGGCTTCTAAAACTTTATCTTCTCTTTAATATTTAAATAACTGATTTTCTTCTATTAAAGTACTTCATTCTTTCTCTATTATAAAAAGAATTTAAACCTAACACTTGAATAATTTCCCTCATTTATGTTTTTGTCTGTTTTAAAATAGTGTATGAGTACTTTTTTATTTCAAATTTTTTCCTCAAAATTGTTTTCTCTGTGGCCTGAACAAACTGAGACTAACCCCTTGCTTTATATATCAGTCATGAAGTTTTAAGATTTTCCCTATGTAGTAGTAGAAAACAAATTATCTTTTCTCACTATACATTCAGTACAACAGAGAACAAGATTGTGACCAAATGTATAGATTTTTTTCCCTACATTGGACAGCACTCAAGAGTCTGACAATTCAATTTGTTTATGTCTCAACTTACTGAAAGTAGTATCAGGTCTTATACACTAGGAAGAATCAGTCTCCAAGCCTGCTCCCAACTCTAACAACTATTTATATTTGCTAGTTCTGAGGACAGCCCACAACTCCTATACAAACTGCTCACATATTAAAAACTATGCGGTACAATTTAACAGATTCAGGAAAAAACATGTTGCTTACTGATAAGCATACTATCAAAAGTAAACCATAAGGCTATAATGAAAGTTAAAACTAGGCACAGTCAAATAGAAGAGATTCTTATGGATGTGTCTGAAAGGAACAAAGTAGTCCTTTTCTGATCTCTCTGAGTATATAGTTTTCTAGGAGACTCCACATCTTCAACAACCAGGAAACTCCCCCAAAAGCATCCTCTTGCATTTTTGTAAGGCTATTATTGCAAGGTAATGCTTAAGTACCTTACTGGGTATTCAACTCAACATCTACTCTTCTCCTTTCCCTGAAAACTGGAGAGCCAGGTCCCATCATAAAGATGTACAACATGTCATAGGTCAACCCCTGGTTACTGAAGATTCTGACTATTTCAACCTTATCTGAAATTTTGTCCTATTGCCTCTAATTCCTAATTAAGGCTGAAATTACAAAAGCCTTCTCCATAATTGTCCTGTTTCCCAGTATACTGCATAACACAGCTGCAGACTCCTTTCTGTTTGGTAATCTCCAATGCTTCTCAATTTTTAAATACTTTGGTTATAAGTTTTAAAATTTTAATGAATTTATGTGTATGTATATTTGTTTGTATGTGTACCATTTCTATGTAGGTTCCTGTAAGGCCAGGAAGGGTGTTAGAATTCTTGAAATTGGTGATATTTAGGAAGTTGCAGGCTATCTGATATGAGTTCTGGGAATTGAGCCTGGTTACACTGTTAGAGGACCAAGTGTGTTAACTGGAGGCCATCTCTCTAACTCTTCCAAAGACTTCTCTTTTAGGTCTTGTTTTTTTAATCCTAGAATTACATATAAAATAGTGCAACATTTATTCTTCCATCTTTTCTTTTAACCTCCCAGTATCTACTCCCCATTCTTACTCCTGTAAGTTTGTGTTGTTTAACATTTTCTTTGCCTTTTTATCCTTGATTATTTTCATCTATCAAGTAACCCAGTACATTTGTGTTTCTTATAGGATAATATAAAGTATGACATGGCACAGTTGTGATGTGCTCACAATCTTTTTGTATGTGTGTGTTCAGGTCTTACTGTTAGTTTGTAAGATTTTATATTGATATGTGATAGACAAAGACAGAAAGACAGAGAGATAAATGATAAATAAGTCAAGATAATATAGATATAAACAAAGATGTATGTCAAAATGTAATGTTAATTGATTTGTATATATGAGAGCAAGAATTCCCATGAAATAGCCATGAGCTCCATAGGGCATTCAGTTTCATTTGGAGAGCTCTGTGTTTAGTATCCTGAGAGGACCCCTCTTAAACAATCATTGATTTTTATTATCATTGAAAGATCTTGCCTTATTCTTTTAACATTGGCTGGTAAATAATGGAGTATGACCTAAACTAAATGTCATCTAGAAAAGATTGTGATGTTGCCTTGTTCTGAACATTTCTTTCTTATAAAAGCTCAAGTAGATATAGATGGGAAGAGATTTCAACATCTAGATACTAGGTATGTTTTTAAAATCTTGAAATATTTCTTCACACTATTTTGCTAACTCTTTATTACTTAGAGTTTTCTTTTATTATTATTATTATTATGATGATGATGATAAAACTCACACTTTCTAACCTCTTACATCCTTCTTCAAGGTCCCTTCCCCCTCCCACTACATCAGGTCATTCTTTCTTCTCCACAACTCCCCATCCCCTCCCTGGGCAGGCAGCAGGCAGTCCCATATTCCCACTGCCCCAGTATTGCTTAGTTCAGTCTCCACTTCTGGCAGACCCATTTTTCTCCTCCCTCCCTCAAGAGTGAGTCAGGTGTTCCTCTAGGGGGAGTGCAATCCAACGAGTCAGTCCAGGGTGTTTTTGATCTCAAGCTGTTCAGTGGTTACAGTTTGCTTTTTTCTTGTTTGTTTGTTTGTTTAGAGCCCACTAATGAGTGAGTACATCCCTTGCTTATATTTCTGAGTTTGTGATACCTCGCTGAGGAGGATATTCTCCATATCCATCCATTTGCTTGTAATTTTTAGGATATGATTTTTTCTTACTGCTGAGTAGTACTCCATTGTGTAGATGTACCACAGTTTGTTAATCCATTCTTCGGTTGAGCGACATCTAGGTTGTTTACAGGTTCTTGCTATTACAAATAACGCTGCTATGAACATAGTTGAGATAATGTCTTTGGAGTGTGACTGTGCATCTTTAGGGTATATACCCAGAAGTGGTATTGCTGGGTCCTTGGGGAGATTGATTCTCAATTTTCTGAGAAAACACTATACTGTATTCCAAAGTGGCTGAACAAGCTTACACTCCCACCAACAATGGAGAAGTTTTCCCCTTGCTCCGCATCCTCTCCAGCATAAGCTGTCATCTGTACCTTTTATCTTAGCCAATCTAACAGGTGTTAGGTGGTATCTCAAAGTTGTTTTGATTTGCATTTCTCTGATGGCTAAAGATGATGAGCACTTTTTCAGATGTCTTTCACCGATTCGTAATTCCTCTGCTGAGAATTCCCTCTTTAGATCTGAACCCCATTTTTTGATTGGGTGAATCAAGGTTTTGGGCTCTAAATTCTTGAATTCTTTATATATCTTAGAGATCAGTCATCTATCATTTGTAGGGTCGGTGAAAATCTTTTCCCATTTTTATAGGTTGCCCTTTTGTCCTATTGAGAGTGTCCTTGCCTTTACAGAAGCTTCTTAGCTTCAGGAGATCCCACTTATTGATTGTTGGTCTTAGTGTCTGTGCCACTGGTGTTATATTTAGGAAGTGGTCGCCTGTGCCAATTTGTAGAAGTGTATTTCCCACTTTCTTTTCTATTAAGTTCAAAGTGGCTGGGTTTATGTTGAGGTCTTTGATCCACTTGGATTTGAGTTTTGTGCAGGGTGACAGGTTCAGATCTATTTGCATTTTTCTACACACTTCCATCCAACTATGCCAACACCATTTATTAAATATACTATCTTTTTTCCATTGAATATTTTGGGCCTCTTTGTCAAAGTTCAGGTGTTCATATGTCTTTGGTTAATGTCTGGATCCTCAGTTCTATTCCATTGATCCACAAGTCTGTTTTTATGCCAGTACCAGGCTGTTTTTTACTGTAACTGTATAGTATAATTTGAAGTCAGCGATGATGATTCCTCCTGAGGAACTTTTGTTTAGTAAAATTGTTTTGGGAATCCTGGATTTCCTGTTATTCCAAATGAATTTGAGTATTGTTCTTTCAAGGTCCAAAAAATATTGTGTTGGGATTTTGATGGGCAGTGCTTTGAATCTGTAGAGTGCCTTTGGTAGAATTGCCATTTTTACTATGTTGATCCTACCTATCCAGGAACATGGGAGAGCTTTCCATATTCTGATATCCTCTTCAATTTCTTTCTTTAGTGATTTAAAATTTTTGTTAAATAGGTCTGTTACTTCTTTGGTTATAGTTACTCCAAGGTTTTAATACTATTTGCTGCTATTATGAAGGGTAATGTTTCCCTTATTTCTTTTTCAGCTTATCTATCTTTACTGTATAGAAGGACTATTATTTGAGTTAATCTTGTATCCTGCTACATTGCTGAAGTTGTTTCTCAGCCAGAACCTTTCCTTGGAAGAATTTTGTGGGTCACTTATGTATTCAATCATATCGTCTGCAAATAGAGGCAGCCTCACTTCTTCTTTTCCAAATTGTATTCCCTTAATCACTTTTCGTTCTTTTATTGCTTTAGCTAAACTTCGAGAACTATATGGAATAGATAAGGGGAGAGAGGACATCCTTGTCTAGGTCCTGAATTTAGTGAGATTTGGTTTGACTTTTTCCCCATTAAGTTTGATGCTGTCTGTTGGCTTTTGTAAATCGCCTTTATTATATTTTCATATTTTCCCTGTATTCTTTCAGAGCTTTTATCATAAAGGAGTGTTGGATTTTGTCAAAGGCTTTTTCAGTTTCTACGGATATGATCATGTGGTATTGTTCCTTTAGTTTGTTTATATGGTGGATAATGTTTATGGTTTTTCATATGTTAAACTAGCCCTGCATTTCTGGGATGAATCCTACTTGGTCGTGGTGGATGATGGTTTTTATGCATTGTTGTATACGGTTTGCTAAAATTTTGTTGGGAATTTTAACATCAATATTCATGAGGGTAATTGGTTTGTATTCTCCTTCTTTGTTGTGTCTTTGAGTGGCATGGGTATTAGGGTAATTGTGGCCTCATAAAAGGAATTTGGCAATATTCTTTCAATTTCTACTGTGTGGAATATTTTGGGGAGTAATGGTATTAATTCTTCTTTGAATGTCTGGTAGAATTCAGCACTTAAACCATCTGGAACAGGACTTTTATTTTTGGGAAGTCTTTTAATGGCAGCTTCAATTTCTTTAAGGGTTATAGGCCTGTTTACATAATTAATCTGATCTTCATTTAATTTTGGTAGATGGTACCTGTCCAGAAAGCTGTTCATTTCTTCTAGGTATTCCATTTTAGTGGAATACAGATTTTCAAAGTATGATCTGATAATTCTCTGGATTTCCTGGGGATCCATTATTATGTCCCCTTTTCATTTCTGACTTTGTTGATTTGAACACTTTCTCTCTGTTTTTTGATTTGTTTGGCTAAGGGCTTATCTATCTTGTTGACTTTCTCAAATGACCAACACTTAGATTCATTGATTCTTTCTATTCTTTTTGTTTCAATTGTATTGATTTAAGCTCTAAGTTTGATTATTTCCTGCTGTCTACTTCTTCTAGGTGGGTTTGCTTCTAATTGTTCTAAGGCTTTCAGCTGAGCTGTTAGATCTCTAGTGTGGGATTTCTCTAGGTTTTTCATATAGGCACCTAGTGCTATGAATTTTCCTCTTAAGACTGCTTTCATTGTGTCCCACAAGTTTGGATGCATTGTGGATTCATTTTCATTAAATTCTAGGAAGACTTTGATTTCTTTTTTAATTTCTTCCTTGACGCAGAGATGGTTCAGCTGAGTGATGTTTACTTTCCCTGAGTTGGTAGGCTTTCTTTGATTTTTGATGTTGTTGAACTCTCATTTTAGGCCCTGGTGGTCCAGTATGTTACAAGAGATTATTTTCATTTTCTTTTGTATCTGTTGATATTTGCTTTATGACCAATTATGTGGTCAATTTTGGAGAAAGTTCCCTGAGGAGCTGAGAAATATATATATTCCTGTGCATTTGGGTGGCAGCTTCTGTAGATATTTATTAAATCCATTTGCATCATAACCTCTTTTAGACTCCTTATTTCTCTGTTGAGTCTCTGTCTGGTTGACCTATCCAGGGTTGAAAGTGGGGTATCGAAGTCTCCCACTATTAGGGTATAAGAATTAATGAGGGATTCAAGCTTTAGCAGTGTTTCTTTTACATAGGATGGTGCCCTTATATTAGGGGCAAAAATATTCAAGATTGAAATCTCCTCTTGACCACTTTTTCCTGTGATGAATAAGTATTGACCATCTTGGTCCCTTTTAATTGCTTTTAGCTTACAATCTACTTTGTTAGATATTAGGATGGCAACTCCCGCTTGTTTTTTAGGACCATTTGACTGGAAAATCTTTTCCCAACCCTTTACTCTAAGCCTGTGTCTATCTTTGCGGTTGAGGTGTGTTTCTTGTAGGCAACAGAAGGATTGCTTCTGTTGTTGTATTCATCTTGTTAGTATGTGATGTTTTATAGGAGAGTTGAGTCCATTGATATTAAGGGATATTAGTGACCATTGATTGATATTTCCTGCTATTTTTGGTGGTAACTTGTTTGTATTTCCTTTCTCTGGGGTATTCTTCTGCGGAATTATTGATTGTTTGTGGTTTAATGGGTGTATCTGGGGTCCTTAGGTTAGAGTTTTCCCTCTAATACTCTCTGTAGTGCTAGATTGGTAGATAGATAATGTTTAAGTCTTACTTTGTCATTAAATATCTTGTTTACTCCATCTATGGTGATTTATAATTTTGCAGGGTTTAGTATTCTAGTTTGGCAGCCATGCTCTTTTAGTGTCTCTATGACTTCTGACCAAGCTCTTCTAGCTTTCAACGATTCCATTGAACAGTCAGCTGATATTCTGATGGGTCTGCCTTTATATGTAAGTTGGCCCTTTTTTTTGCAGCTCTTTAAATTTTTTCTTTGGTCTGTATGTTTTGTGGCTTAATTATTATGTGGCATGCTGAATTTTTTGGGGGGTCATATCTATTTGGTGTTCTGTAAGCTCCTTGTATCTTTATAGACATTTCCCTCTGCAAGTTAGGAAAGTATTCTTCTATGATTTTATTGAATACTTTATTTGTGCCTTTGAGCTAATATTCTTCTCCTACTTATATTCCTATTAATCTCCAGTTAGGTCTTTTCATGGTATCCCAGATTTCCTGAACATTTTTGTTATGGCTTTTTTGGTTTTAGCATTTTCTTTGACTGATATATGTATTTATGCTTCTGAGTCTGTCACTTCAGAGATTCTTCCATCTCTTGGATTCTGTTGGTTATGCTTTTATCTGTATTTCTAGCTCTTTTTTTTCCTTCTTTATTTTGTATTTATCAAAAAAAACACAGTAAAAAGAATTTAAAATGTGGAAGAGTTAACAATAACTATACAGAGGATAAGAATGATAAGCATGGCTTATCAAGGGAAGAAATGCAAATAAGATTGCTACACCTATATTTTCTTTGTGTTCATCTTTCCCTCTGAATTTTTTTTTCCATCCCTGTATATCCTTATTCAAGGTCTCTTCCCCCTCCCAACACATCTGGTCATTTTTTCCTCTGCAACTCCCCATCCCCTCCCTGGGCAGGGAGCAGACAGTCCTATGATTCCCCCTGACCCAATAATGCTTAGATCAGTCTCCAATTCTGGCCAAATCCAGTTCTTTCCCCCTCCCTCAAGAGTGAGTCAGGTGTTCCTCTAGGTGGAGTGGGATCCAAAGGGTCAGTCCAGGGTGTTTCTGATCCCAAGCTGTTCCATGGTTGTGGTTTGCCGCTTGGGCATGTTTGGCTTTTTTTTTTTCCTTGTTTGTTTGTTTATAGACCACTAGTGAGTGAGTACATCCCCTGCTTATCTCTCTGAGTTTGTGAGACTTCGCTCAGGAGGATATTCTCCAAATCCATCCATTTGCCTGTGAATTTTAGGATATCATTTTTCCTTGCTGCTGCGTAGTATTCCATTGTGTAGAGTGCCGAATTCTACCAGACATTCAAAGAAGAATTACTACCGTTACTCCTCAAACTATTTCACACAGTAGAAACTGAAGGAATATTGCCAAATTCCTTTTATGAGGCTACAATCACCCTAATACCCAAGCCACTCAAAGACACTACAAAGAAGGAGAATTACAGACCAATTTCCCTCATGAATATTGATGCGAAAATTC
>PVIH01017627.1:0-41176 GCA_004025045.1 Sigmodon hispidus
CTTGTAAAGATAAAGACTTTTTCTTTCCCCTCCCTCCCTCCCTCCCTTCCTTCCTTCCTTTCTTCCTTCCTTCCTTCCTTTCTTTTGTTGTTGTTGTTTGAGACAGGGTTTCTATTTAACAGCCCTGAGTGTCCTGGAACTCACTCTGTGGACCAGGCTGGCCTCAAACTTACCTGCCTCTGCCTTTTGAGTGCTGAGATTAAAGGCATATGCCACCACGACAGGCAAGATAAAGACTTTTTGAAACCATCCATAGCAAGCACTTTACTCATAGTCTTCTCTTCAGCACTTCTTTTAGGATCCCTTGTTTTCATGGTGTGGTGACATGGTCAGAGTTCATCATCTTTATTGTTCCTGCATTGAAATCAGTCATTCTCACTCTGGCTTCCTCTTAGTGAAAAGTTTAAATGTAAATTGTTTTGGGGGAAAAATGTACATACTGTTCTTAGAACATCCTTCTAGAAATCTCTGTTGTGCTGCTGTTGACCTTTTGTCTATTTATTTTTATCAGTGTCTATTTCAATTTTGGAAATGGGTTTAACAGTTTCTTTATATCTTAATCTATTTGTCTAACTTTACTTTTTAAATATTTATTTATCTTATGTGTATAGACATTTTGCCTGCATATATATGTATATAGATTATGTGTGTCCCTGCAGAGTTCAGAAGGCAGCCTTGAATCCCCTGGAATCCATGTGAGCCACCATGTGGGTGCTGATAACAGAACTGTAGTTCTTTGTGTGAGACAAAGGTGCTCTTAACTACCAAGGCATCTTTCCAGTCTTTTACTTGTCTAACTTTAAATTACAACCTTTACAGGAAAGAAAAATGTTGGTGTTCAACCTCACTTCTGTTTTGTAATGCTCTGAGTATATGTATACTTACTAAGTGATTTTTTCGTATGTTGACCAAGCATTTACAAAAAGATTAAGAAGAAATGCATGGAGTAGATCTTGACTATCAACTCTTAGTTCAGATTATTTAAGTAATAAAAACATTAAACAAATGACTATCAAACTGGGAGTAGTCACTAAGGTAAACTCACAGTCACTATGCAGTATAGGCAGTTTATTTTTCTCTCAGCTGCCAGTTCTCAACTGACATGGTGGCTTAATATGAATTATAATTAATTATAAATGCTCAGCCAATAGCTCAGGCTTGTCACTAGCTAACTCTTACATTTAAATTAACCCATATATTGTATCTGTGCTTTGCTACATGGCTTGCTATTTCTTTTTTCAGTATGGCATGCCCGCCCATCTTGCCTCTTTCTGCATCTGTTGGTGACTCCTCAGACTCTGTCCTTCCTCCTCCCATTGTTCTCACTTTGGCTCTTGTGCTTAACCTTATCCTCTTCAGATATTGACCAGTCAGCCTTTTTATTAAACCAATCATAGCGACATATATTCACACAGTATAAAGGAATATTCCACAATGCATCATCATTAATGAAATTTATCATGAAGTACAGTGCATCATTCCTAATCACCTTCCCAGTATAGAGTTACAAATACACTAGATGTTCTCTCTTGATTCTATGTTGGTGAACTCAAAGCAGTCTTGCTTATGACAGTTTGCATTTTTAGGCTGCTTTGAAGAGCCACTGTTTTTCTGTTATTGTCTGCTTTTAGCTTTGGCTCAGATTTCATTTTCTTGCATTCTCAGTTTTTCATCAAATTCATCTTTGTGTTTCTCTCCACTCAGCAGCAAGCATTTCTTGAGTGCTTGTGTGTGTGTGTGTGTGTGTGTGTGTGTGTGTGTGTGTGTGTACCAGAGTATATCCTTGGGCATTAGTCCTCAAGCACTGTCAACTAACTAACCTTCCTCCATCAGTCCCTCTGTTTGTTTTTCCCTCCCTCCCTCCCTCCCTCTCTTCCTTTCTTCCTTCCTTCCTTTTTTTGAGACAGTCTCATTGGCCTGGAATTTGTCAAATAGGGTAGCTGGCTAGCCAACAAATCTCAGGGTTCTACCTCTCTAGTGCTTAGAATATAAGTACCTAGGACCATGTTGATTTTTTTATGTGGGTATTGGAAATCTAACTCTGGTTCGCATGCTTGCAAGGTAGGTACTTGACCTACTGCCACAAGCTACACTTTTACACGTCCTTTGCCTTCTAGGGGCTTCTAGGAGTACAATTCCACAATTGTAGTAGAATTCCTACAGTCAGGGTGGGAAGTAGGAAGGAAATTTGAAAGGGAACTTGAAATGTGCTTGAGGAAGGCCAGGCAGACTCAGTGCAGTCTCGGCTCCTCGTACTCTCTACTTTCTCAATGACTGGACAATGCATCTTTTGTTACCAGTGGCTGGCTGTTCAGTGACTCAGCCTTTGCTCCAGCTCTGAGTGCTCCTACTAAGCACATTTGCCTGGTGAAATGCTCAGCTTCCCTCCTCTTGCCCCGGATTTGGCCTCTCACAGCTGATTCAGCTTAGCTCCCCTGCCTATGTGTAAAGCCCCTTTCCCATCCTTTCCATACTGTCCTCCAGAAAAGTAAGAGTCACAGTGGCACAAACCCGTATACAGTCTCTTTACTACCAAGCTCCATGAATGCAAATGGGATAAAATAGTTTAAGCAAGCCTTTTAGATATATCAGCCACAATCAAATACATTTCAACCATCTTTATACTATTTGTTGAATAAAATTAACTCATAAAATGAGAGACTATTGAGGAAGAGGAAGCAATGTTTTCTTGTTTATTTATTTTGCATAACTTGCAATTAAGTCACTGTATGCAGACACTTGCCTGCTCTTCTATTTTAAAGTTTACATATTCTATTTGATCCCAAACTGTTGGGCACTTATTATCATCAGAGATAGGAAATGATGTTCTAGTCAGGCAGTTGTCTGGTTCTCATTGGAGTGTGGAAATTAGGGTATAAATCAGGGTCAATGTAAAGTCACAAGTATCTATATATCTTAAAAGCTATTTTATTACCTAAAACAAAATGTCTTCTTTGGGGCTGGATAGGTGGCTCAGAGGTTAAGAGCACTGGCTGCTTTCCCAGAGGTCTTGAGTTCAAATCCCAGAATCCACATGGTGCCTCACAACCACCCAAAATGAGGTCTGTACACATAATAAATAAATGCATAAATAAATAAATATTTAAAACAAAATGTTTTCTTTAAATGTCTAAATTGTTTTGACTAAACTGACTTTCTTACTATATTAGTTTGCTCAGAGCCTGTTTACTTTTCCATTCATAACTTATACAGGGAACCCTCCTCTGTCAGCTTACCTATAACAAATGGTCTTTATTCTATACTATTGTTTTAATCTGCAAATTAATCTACACCTACTTTCTGTGCTTTTTCCCTTAAAAAATCTTTTTTTTTTTGCCAACTTGCTTTTACACAGTTTATCTAAGATATATCTTTGAAAAGAGTAGGTTGCTCTGTTTCCAAGAGCTGGTAGTTTCATTTCCAAAGTATTTAATAATGCATTGTTCCTATGCTCCTGATGTGTATTTTAAGGCCAGGCCTTGGGGAGTCTGTGGCTTCAGCATACAGGCTGTGAGATACCACAGGCCTCACGGCCTTATGAACTCTCTATTCTGTCCACATCTTGCCTTGCATGCTCTGATCTCTGACTGGACAAACCTCTGAATTTTGGGGCAATAGTCAAGACAGAGATGGGAACAGAATTGAAGATGATCATAGGAGCCCTTGACACACCCCGGCCAGTCAGTCCTACTTATTTTGTGGTTATCTGGTCATGTTCATCTTGGGCTTTTTTTAGCCTTCAAATCAAATAAGAGCTCACATTTGTAACTGTAGCTCTTTGTGCTGAATGAGAAGGTATAGTTTGGGAATAAATGCTCCCTTGGGGCACTCGTGGTGTTGATGATCAGATACACTTAGACACCAGCATTGACTGAGTACCTATTATGGGCTAGATAACAGGTGAGGAAGAGATTCTGCTCAGATCTCTAAAGGTTCCCAGTGGGCAGGCAGTAAGGGAGGGGGACACACAGAGAATCCCTCACAGTAAAGAATGATAATGGCCTGTGACATTAGTGACTGTCAATTGATGGAACAGCTTTTGTATACAGTTTTCAGGGGTTATCCATTATCCTTGGACCAGACCTTTTTCCAATATTAAACACAAAAATGTGGACACAGGAAAGGTGTTTTCCTTCAGGCCATACAAATAGAAATATATAGGCTGGAATTTACTTTTAGGCCTATCAGACTTTTTCTTATAGCTCATATTATGTGTAAAAGATCCTGGCCCGGGAGGCTGGGGTTCTGTGCACTATTCTTCAGAACAGTGAGTGACAGGAATGGTTTAAGTCAGACAATGGTGGGCCTTTTTTCTCTGTTCTGTGTTGATTTATTCCTCCCCCCATTCCCTACTGATGCCCAATTAGTCCTTTGAGCTGTTCTTGGGCCCATGACAGACCTTGTTGCATCCTGCAAGAAGCTATCCTGGTGTATGCTTAGCTCACTCTTGCTCAGAAGAGAGTCCATACCCAGTGGCTCTGTCACTGGGGTCAGTTCTGAGCCTGTCTTCCTCAGTGAAAGCTGCTGTTAGTTTCCTACCAGAGTCAGCCCTCGGGAATCATATCCCTTACTGGTACTTTCACGAAGCCCTTGAAAGCAAATGGGGGTCAGCTTTGTTGTGTATGCAGAGTCTCATTGTCCCTGAGCCCTTGAGCTGGGAAATCCAGATCTCCAAGATCCCAACCCAGACACTGATGAGAAAACACTGCATAGACTTGGCCTTCTGGAGGGAAGAGAATTGTTCTTTTTTTTTTTTTTTTTCTTTCTAAGTTGGTACATGAGTCCATTCAGGCTCCCTCATTGGAAGTAACATAAACTAAGTGTCTCTTAACTAAAGAGGGCAAATGATTCATGGAAAGGCTGTGGGGTGGTTTCTTTGGTGGAAGAAGCTGGAGAACTGTGTGTGGGAAAAGTGGCAGGCAGGCTGCTTTTGAGAGCTCCACTGGGGTGTGTGCTCTAGCTGTTCCCAGCTGCTGTCACATTACTGGCAGTCAAGCTTTTGTGCCCATGGGCTGGCAGAATATTGGACATGTCAGCTGCATTCTCATCAGATTTTATCTCATGGGGAAGGAGACACTCCTCCAAATGGCTTTCTTCCTTGGATGGGGAGAGTGGGGGCTCCCTGGGGGCAAACATAGTCAACTACTTGACCAAATACCTACACTTCTAAGTTCCTAGATGTGGGTCACATAATGTTTCCACTTTTACTTCTAAAAGATAAATTTAGGTATAACAGTTCATATATATAAGTGTATATAGTGTGTTTCCAGTAAATTTATAGCATTGTGCAAATTATGTGTCACAGTATAAGATGAAAATGTTTCCATTACTCTCAAAGATCTCTCATAGCCATTTGTAGTCAGTTCACATCCCTGGTCCCAGGCAACCACTCATCTATTTTTCAGTCTTTTTAGATTTGCACCTAGGTTTTTATATGTTCACGATTGCTATAATTGCTGGGTATTGTAGAAACTCCACTCCATTGGGAGGGAAGGAAGAAGCCCTCTTCCAGTGGTACCTAGCCTGTGTCTTGCTGATCTCAATTACTACTGATGTTTGCTCTAGATTTAGCTTTCTCTCCTGAAAACTGTTATTTGGGAGAGCAAGTATGCCAAATCATGGAACATTCTAGACCTCAGTTCTTCACCTGTAAAATTAGGAAATTTGCTTGACAAGATGATATCTGGTGTTATTTCTACCACCAGTAATCAGCAATTATGCTTTTTCTCCCTATGAAATCCTTTTTGGTGAAAATTACTTCTTGATTTTCTATGCTATCATCAAATAGGATGGAAACAAAACATTAAAATTAAAGATGTATTCATCAGAATAAACACAATGAAAAAAGTGTAAAGCCACAAGTATGTGACATTTCTACTTCTGAAATGATTAGAAAGCTTAAAGCCACACCCGCCGAGACCTTTGCAACAACATGTATGGAACAAAGGAGTTAATTGGGAACTTTCATCCTGCTCCATGTGCTCTGGTTTATTCACATTTTTATTGAATCACATGGGATGCTAGGTGGGGGAGCCAGAGTCCTGGGACACATAAGGGCTTTTCTACCTTTGAGGCTGGCAGGCTGCTTGGGGTAAGCCAATGGGAGATGCGGCTCTAAGTGGAGCAAAGACAGAGGAAGTGCAGTTGCAAGGCAAGAGGGGTTGAGTCCCACAGTGGGGCCTCTATCATTGCCACCGTGTCAGCTTCACCCCAAGCTGCATGACAGCTGCCTTAGCCAACCTAACAGTTAAAAACCCACTCATGTTTTCAGGGGCTGCAGGGGGTGGGGTGAGGGGCATTCAGCAAGTTTGAGGGCAGAGATAGGGAGAGTTGAAGTATGAGCATTTCTAAGCAGATTTCTTATCTCCTGGGGCTCTATCTTTTTTGTTAACTGTAGCTTTGGTTTTTTGCAGACAGTAGTTACAGCAAACTTGTGGAGGCTGGCTTTTGGCACAGCAGGCGGATGGAGGGTGGTGGTTTTTTTTTTCTTATGGGGAGACATTAAGTTTTGTAATTTATGGTGTCTTTAAATATGGGATTTTGTTTACTTTTGTCTAATTACACCTCTGAGATGTTTTACTTTGCCTAGTACTTTAATTTTGTGTTCATGCAGAGATAGTTTTCCGAAGGGTACCATTTAAAAACATCGTAGGTAATGTTTTACCTTCGTTTGCTAAAGTTACCTGTAGCTTCCTGTAGGCAAGGGTATGTTTGGTGGCATAACTTGAGCTCTGGTGAATATTTTGGCTGTGTGTATGTAGTCTCGGGTCTTTATTGCTTTTTTGCTATGCCTTATTCTAGGCCATTGCTATTCAACAGAAATATAATGCAAGCCACACATATAATTTAAAATGTTCTAGCAGACACATTAATAAAGCTAAAATTAATCTCAACATTTATTACTCCAGCAAGTCCAAAGTATCATGTCACTGTGTAGTTAATGTAAAAATGTTGAGCCAATTCATATTCTTTGTTATTGGAATTTTGGAGCACTGGCTCAGCTGTGGGAGTCCCAACAGCCTATTTTCCACCATTCCAGATGAGGAATGGTGCTGAGCAGAGAAAGGGGTGGCACATTAAGAAGAAAAACAAATAACGGGATCCAGTGGTCCCTAGTTTATCTTTGGGGTACTGACATGAACTTTAAGTTTAACCAGAAGTAAAATTGTGTCAGGGACAAGAGGTCTACATAATGATGTAGTTCTGATCAACACAGTGTCTTGGTCCTGGTTCTGGGGGGGGTAACCTAAAGAAACAGTCCACACAGGTTGACAGAGAAGGCTGGTTTTCAGCAGGTGACACCTCCTGTTCTGTGCTGTACCTTGCTACCACACATAATTGTCCTCATCTGGGGAGGGGCAGTGGTCTGTCCAGGAAGCCTTTGCTATTGCTGCAATCCAAGATGACAACAGATTCCTGACTCAAAACTTTTAGATGCCTTTTCTGGTATGTGGAACAGGACGTTATAAAAGGTGGACAGTTAGATATCTCAGCTAATCTTATCTTCAAGCCTTTAGCCTAGAGAGGAAATGAGATAAGTTAGGTATTATGGGTTTCTAGATTACACTCCTGTGTGATTAGCAAGTCTATGTGGAGCAGTAAACAGGTGAACCTGAGTCAAATGAAGGCACGAGTTAGACTGTCATCCTGCTTTTAGTTTACCTCGTGGGCCCAAGTGAGGAATCACTACTTTCAACAGAAGCAGTTTCTAGGTGTCATGATAGGGAGCAGGAAGATGACTCAGTGTGTAAAGGTACTTGCTGCCAGGCCTGCAGATCTGTGCTCGCTGAGATCCATATAGTGAAAGGAGAGAACCCACTCTTGCAAGTTATCCTCTGGCTGTCACATATGCACTGTGACATGCACTGTCCCAAGTAAACAAAGAGCTTCTTAGACCTTTGCGAAAGTGTTTATTTTTATAAGTACAGGTATTTTGCCTGCAAGTATGTATGTGTACCCTGTGCATGAAGTAGCCATGGAGGCCAGAAGAGGGCATAGGTTCTTGCTGGGACTGGAGCTATAGCCTGTTGTAAGTCACCATGTGGATGCTGGCAGTCAAATTGGTATTCTCTAAAGAAGCAGCCAGTGTTCTTCAGTGCTGAACCATCTCTCCAGCCCCTTGTTATACTTTTATGGCACATGTAGCCACTATAACTGGTGCTATTACATTGGAAAGACAAATCGTAAACCCTTGAAAGGAGAGAGACATAGCTCATGACTTGGAAGCTCTTAACAAAGTCATGCACAGCTTTCTTACCTTAAGAGAAACCTGATATGTAAAAAGTTCTCTCGACAGGAAAGGTAAAGCAGGAAGTGATTATTCATGTCACAAAAGAATTAACCGCAGATTCTTTTAAATAGCAAACTCCCTTAGTGCACTGAACAATATGACTCAATTTGCAGAAATGAGATTGGCACTTGACATTTTAGAGGTACCTTTGTTGGGCAGAAACTATCAATATAAAGTGTAAGCTGAGCAGTTGGATTATCAAATCCACATTGAGCACCTACTGTATTCCCTGAATGCTCACAGGAGCCACAGTAGGACAAACTAAGGATGATTCACATCCGGCAAGCATTTGGAATCCCACCAGGAAGACTCACGAGTCAGCACCATAGCACAGGATGGACTAGAGCCAGGGAGGCTAGAGAAGCTAGGGAGGTGGTTTGGAGGGGATCAGAGACCATCTGGGGCCAGAAAGCAGGGAAGGTACATATAATTTCCTAAGGTTAAAGAGAAAGTTAAATTCTGTTTGACCTGGGAAGAATTTTCTTTCAACGGGGACAACTGGGAGCTTAGGAAAGTAGTAAATTAAGAAGTAAACAGCTGGGTAGTCTGTTGTGAGGAAGACTTGGATGCTGTATAGTTATACTTTCCTTATTTCCAGACCTGAATGGCGAGTTTTACCATAGAAAGTGGGCTTCCCCTAAGACAGGCCATTAAGCCCATGAAAGGAGAGAGGAAAGAAAACCCAGCATGCCCAAACTGCAAACCACAACCATTGAGCAGCTTGGGATCAGAAACACCCTGGACTGACACCTTGGATCCCACTCCACCTAGAGGAACTCCTGACTCACTCTTGAGGGAGGGGGGAGAAAACTGGATCTACCAGGAATGGAGACTGAACTAAGCAATATTGGGGCAGTGGGACCATGGGACTGCCTGCTGCCTGCCCAGGGAGTGGATGGGGAGTTTTTTTTTCTTTTTTTTTAAACTTTATTTATTTATTTATTTGCCTTGGTGTTTGCCTGGAACTGGAACTACAGACAGTTGTGAGCTGCCATGTGGGTGCTGGAAATCGAACCCAGGTCCTCTGGAAGAGCAGACGGTGCTCTTAACCGCTGAGCCATCTCTCCAGCCCCGGGATGGGGATTTGTGAAGAAGAAAGAATGACCTGATGTGATGGGAGGGGGAAAGGACCTTGAATAAGGATATGCAGGATAGAAAGTGTGACTTCTTTGTTCATACTAATAATAAAAAATAAAAAAGAAAACCCAGCATGCTTTTCTCCTTGACTTGACATATACCAGACAGCAGCTGTCCACGTCCTAGTAGCCATCTACTTGAAGCAGACTCTACTTGTTCTCTTTCAGCTTTGCTTTGCTAAAGTTTTTACAGTTTACCCTCCCCCATCATTTTTATGTTTCCCATCAGAAAAACTGAGAATTGTCCTTTCCTTGTCTGATGGGATTTATTTTGGGGAGCTTGAGTTCATGGCCCATGGTTTTGTTTGGTTTTCATGGGGCTGAGTATTGAACTGAGGATTTCAAGCATGCTAGGCAATCTATATTACCAGACCTTGTTTCTTTTTTCTTTCTTTCACTTAATTTTTTTAAATTTTGTGTGTGTTTGTATATTTGCATGCATTCAGGTATGTGTACCATGTGTGCATAGTGTCAGATGAAGATAAAACTAGAGTTATAGATGGCTGTCAGCCATCATGTAAGTACATGGAATTGAATCCGGGTCTTCGGGAAAAGCACTGAATGCCTTTAACCACTGAGCCATTCATTTCTCAAGCTCCTTAGTTTCTTTTCCAAAGAAAAAGGAAATATTGGGATGTGTTTTTCTGTGATGTCTTCATTGTGAGACCATCAGAGTGTATGCACACACAGATGACTGTGAGATCATGAATAATACAATCTTTTCATATCTCAATCATCCTAGTTAGTTAAATGATGTGAGAGTCATAAAGAGGCGTAGGCACCACAGAGCTGTGGATGCACTCCCTGCTACTGGAGCTTAGATGTGTTCTAGCAGAGCTTACTGTCTTGTGTCCTTGCCCAGCACTCCTTGCTTCTACTGGCTGTTAGGTTACCTTCTGCCCCTTAGAGGCCTCTGATTGTCTGACAGATGAAGATCCAGGGCCATTGTACAATAGTAACAAAGCTGGCACTTTCTTCTCATAGAATTAATATGAACAAGTATTTGAACTGTTTTCCCCAAGCATCACCTCATCAGATTGCCCTAGGTGGGCATGTCTCATGCTGGCAAATATTGTCTCTGAAAATGGGCTTACTTTCCTCACTGAGCTTCAGGTTCCTTGGGAAGATGAGCATCAAACCATTTACTTGGGAAATGAGATGATTTAGGGTCTGGTATATGAACAAAAGTTTCTATAATCTCATTTTCAATAGATTAATCTCTATTTAAAGTAAGCTTTTTAAAATTGATGTGAGGGTCTGCAAATGTCACCCAAGCTAGATAAACTCTTGGCCTCTTTCCTTAGCCCCCTGAGTAGCTAGCTGGTACTATAGGAATGTGTGTCTATACCTAGCTGAATGCTGGTTTTGATTTTTTATTTGTGAGACAAGGTTTTACTAAGTTGAGCAGACTGGCCTTGAACTTACTTCATAGACTAAGCAGGCATTGGATTTTACAATTCCTCTGCCTCATCCTCCTTAGCAGCTGATGTGATGGATTTGTGTCATTGTATCTATTTTTAAATTGATTGTTATGATGGCTCATTTTTAACCCCCACCTTGTCTGTATGTGTGTGTCTGTCTGTGTGTATGAGAGAGAGAGAGAGAGAGAGAGAGAGAGAGAGAGAGAGAGAGAGAGGGGTGCATGTATGCATACATGTATGTTTGTGAGTTCATATGTGTGAGTGCCATAGTGTATGTGTGGAGGTCATAGTACACCCTTGGGTGTCTGTTATCAGTTTTCACTTTTTTGGTTTTGCTGCTGTGTATGCCAGGCTAACAGACTCAGGAACTTCTAGGGGGTTCTCTTATTTCTGTCTCCTGCATACTACCTTGTTTGGCTTGATGTGGATTGTAGGGACTCAAACTCAGATCTTTGGGCTTGCACAGGAAGCACTTTGTTCACTGAGATGATGGCTCATTTGAAGTATTAGGGACCAGAGCATGGTACAGAGAAATTGGAATGTTCCTGCATGTGTACTTGCAAAAATCAGGAGAAAGCAGGGATTGCTTGTGTATGCACTTTTAATTCTCTTTTCCATGGATGCGTGATGGCAATAGATTGCAATTCAACTTTATCATGAGCACATTTATGACATGAGAATGCAATAACTGATTGTGGAAAAAAACCATAATCTAGGAAAAGGCCCCTCTCCTTTGAGTTAGCTTGCTGGCTGGTTTATGTGCCCTCATGCCGTCAGTCTGGAGGACAGGCTGTTTTGAACTGAAGTGCAGTGGGAGCTTAACCTCTAATAGAAATGTAAAGCCTGTGTGATGGAGACCCCCTCAGTCACTGACCTTTCTCCTCAGAAAGGTGACCTTAGTGTACTGTATTTGTTTTGAACCATTTGTACTTTGTAGTTTTCTATTTAAGAAATCTTTTCCAAAATCAAGGTTATTAAGATTTTCTCTCTTGCTTTCTTAGATTCTCCCAAATAGGAACTTAAAGTCTCCAAAAAGAAATGACAAGGAAAAGGAAGTGGTAATTCCCCGGCTTGATAAGTGCAGGCTCTGTGCGTGAGCTGTAATATCACATTGTGCCCCACCAGTGTGTATGAATATTATACATTAATAAAACATTACAAACAAGCCTGGAAGAAAAAAAAGATGCAGTTTGGGTGTTCACATTTATGTTTGCAATGTATATTTAACTCATTTACCTTTTCCTTTATTTTATCTTAACTCTTTAAGTTGCTTATTTTCCTCTTGGAGTTTCATGTAGTTTTCATCATCTTCATATTCACTCATTTATATGAAGTTGCAAATAAAAAGGGGACAAGTTTTGATATTGGTTTATATTGAGGTACACAAAGAAGAATCCAAGTCTAAAGGAATCTTGTTCCTGCTCTATGGGCAAGTTAACCAATCTCTGGTTAGCTTGTGCCAAAATGTATTGGTACTTTGTCCACAAAAGAGCTCCCTCATCTCTTGCCTCCACCTGTACTGAGTTGGATGGATAGTTTCTCTGCCACTGAAACGATAGTGTAACGTGATACAGCTGCCTATGAGCTCATTTGTTTGGGCAGCAGTGCTCTGATGTGAGCAATCTGAGATGTCAGTTCAACCATTGGACCCCTGGGTTCCAAGCATCGCTACTTACATATGTTGTCATGGTGATAGCAGTTATTTCTATAGCATGGGAATTATAGTCCATATTTTGCACAGCTGAGGTCCAAGGACTTTAACACCACAGGGTTAGTTAGCACTGGCCAGGTGAAGAGAGGCCCAAAGACTCAATGTCTTTTGTTTGTGGTCTTTGGTCTATGCACATGGAGAAATGATGCCACATACCCTGTGTGTAGGGTAAGTGTTAGGCCACTATCACTGTGTGGTTTCCCCTCTGAAGCCCCTGCTGGCCCTGACACAGAATTGTAGACCATCCTGCCTGTGTCTGACCAAGACCAGCACTTTGTGGTTTCTATGCTATATAGGCTTCAGGTTAACCAAAATCAGGTTGCCTGTTATTTTAACTATTTCTAAGGGGGAAGTCCCTTTAATCTGACTTTATTGGTCTTGCAGGGATGCTGGAGCTCAGACTTCTACAACAGCTGACCCTAAGTTGCTCTTTTGGTTTCTTTTCCTTCCAGTGGAGGCCATAGTGGAGTTTGATTACCAGGCCCAGCACGATGATGAGCTGACGATCAGCGTGGGTGAGGTCATCACCAACATCAGGAAGGAGGATGGAGGATGGTGGGAGGGACAGATCAACGGCAGGAGAGGTTTGTTCCCTGACAACTTTGTAAGAGTGAGTACAAAGCCAAACCCTTTTTCCTGTTTCCGGTGTGGGCTTTGCAGACCACAAGGCTGTGGGCGGGGGGGGGTGAGGATCAAGTGCATGGGGCTCTTAGGGGTGTCACTTGCAGCTTGGTCTCCTGGGTGATGTCAAGGAGAGCATGTGTAATCTTGTCCCATGGATGTAGGATATCATCTGTTTTAAAATGACATTTTAAGATCCGGAGTGATCTTTCCCACAATGGTTTATCACTTTTTATAAAATACTGACCAAATATAAATCCTGTGAAATTGTTTGGTCTATATATTTGTTTATTTGTTTTAAGAGTTTGAAAGATTATTCCCTTTTCCATTCCGTGTAAAATGGAATTTGAAATTCAGTTCTGTCCATTTGTGTCAGTAGCCTCCAGATCAAATGCAGAATTTAAATGATGCTCATTTCTATCTTCTCCCCATAGGCTTGCCTTTGTGATAGGAACAGCATTGTTTTCTTTTGCCCTTTTATGTCTATGAATCATTGAATAAAACCTGTGCCATCAGGAAGATTTTGAAACCTGTTCTCTTTGTCAGACTCATTTAGGGCTTAATTACAAAATGTTTTTTTTTTCTTTCCTGTTAATAAGTGATATGTCTCAACAATTGTAAATAGCAGTGTGAATTTGGGGGTCAAGAAGAGGTGTCCTGGAAGCTGTTCCTCATGTGAAATAATAACCAGATCCAAAAGACCCAGTACCATAAGTGTCCCCAAGCGTGCAGTCCCATGCTGGAGGAGAGATGATTGCCTTCCGTAGGATGCTACAATCCCCAGAACTATAGCTGAATTCTCTGTGGTACCAGACTATATTCAGGTGTGTTTTGGCTGTATATAACAGGTTGTTTGAGAAATCTTGGACCCAGAGAATCATGTGTCCCACTCAGAGGAGCTCCAAGGGCCAGGTGAGAAGACTATGACAGATGAAAACCATGTGAAGAGTTGTGCAATTCTAGTGCCCGGCCTCTACCTCTACCCTGTGGGAATCTATAGATGGTTTGTGAGCCACCATGTGGTTGGTGGGAATTGAACTCAGGTCCTCTGGAAGAACAGTCAGTGCTCTTAGCCTCTGAGCCATCTCTCCAGCCCCCAACCCTGTGGGAATCTAAATGACTAGGACTCTAGTTCAGCTTTTCCTCAGGGGCTTGCCTCCAAATGACCCTGCCAACCTCTCTTTTTTTCATTGCCTTTGGTGTTCAGAAGGCTGGGGGGATGGGACAGCATTAGTCTGGAAATAGCTGATAAACGTTGCTTTGCTTTCTATGGTAGGAATGTTGAGATCATGCTGGAATCAAGGGGCTTCCTCCCATTCTTAGAATAGAAAAGCACAGCTTCTGGGCTACCACTGATTGATTCTGTTGATTCATATAGAAGAGGTAATTCTTATGCCTTTCCAAACAAAACTTCCCAGTTTGGAAAAGGACTAATCTTGAAGCTAGGCCAAAGTTGAATGTGAAAGGAGAGGTTTCCCTAAGGAGCAGGCAGTGGTTGGGGTGAAGGTGAAGGAGCAAGGGGGAAGAGAAAAGGGCATGACAAGGAGAGCAGAGGACCCTGGGAAGGAGGGTGAGCCTTGGGAAAGGGAAGATGGTAAGTAAGAGGTGGGATGTGGGGAAAGAGGAGGATCATGGGAAGAAGAGACTTTAGTGTGAGCTTCAACTGTAGAGGGTGAGTTCCGTTCTGAAAGTCTATAATGTGACCTGGAGCCCTTTCCTTTCAAACCACAGATTCCTAGAACTGAATTGGAAGACGTTAAGTAAACTTATAAAATTGGTTTGGGGCTCTGTCTTCATGTGCTACACAGGGTTGTGGAAGGCAGATGAAAAACAGGGCAACAATTATTTAGTCTCCTCTCTTTGACAGTGCTGCTGGCCTGGAGGACAGAAGGTGCTTTCCCTGTGACGGAGGGGTCACATAGGTCTTTTTTTTTTGCCAGGGCATCCTTCATTCTTAGCCTTGCTGCTTTTGCTTACACTTGGGGACCCTTAGCTGCAGGTCCCTGCATGTGATGGCTCTGGCTCCAGGGTATGCTAGGGTGAGACAGAAAGGAGAGGGAACACAGAGATCTAGGGCTATTCCTTAGGCTCCTACCTGTGGGGTGACCCTGGGCTACCTGGATCCCTTATCAGAGAAATAGCTGTCTCCATTTAATCCTAACCTCTGTGCCTTCTGGGAACTTATTCTTTAGGGCTTTGCTGCTGTGTTAAAGTTTTTCTATACTACTTGTTTGAAAAAAACCTCTTTAATAATCTGGCCCCAGGTTGATCTGAGCTTGCTGTTTTATTTTGCAAGCCCAACAACCTCATTGTCTGCTCTGAGGATTAAGTATGGTCAATCATTGAACACACTGGCCGCCATCTAGTAGGTACACCTTTGGTCCTGTTACCATGTAAAGGAATGACCCTTTCCCCTTGTTTTTCCTAGTCAGTTGTCCCCTAACCAAGGCTTGAGCCCTGCTCAGTGAGAGGAAGTCACATTCTTGGGAGGTATCTGGTCCATCCATGTTGGATAAAGTAGAAATGTCTAGGAGTGCTGTTGCTTGTGGCTGTCACAAGCTAGAGAAACTTCCATTCTTTCAGATGGCTGAGTTTATTTTCATGGCTTCACCCTTAGGTTTATTATTGAAAACTCAGTAGGTGGATACAAGGGAGTTTCACAACAATCAAAGTTCCCACAGCGAATTTTAAAAAGAAAATGTGTTTTTAAGCAATAACAATCATATTGGCATACATCTGCCAGTTTTGAATATTTCATCTAGCATAAGAATTAATTTGTCTTGGATTGAATTAAGTATTCTTGTGGCGTCCCATCATGTATTTGTGTGCCTCTGTTGATATTATCAGAGAGCTGCATTAAGTATTTTCTCAGTTCATTTACCAAATCCCTGGTGCCCCACTGGAGCACACTTTCCTAAAGTGATGATATTCAGTGACCACCTTTAATTCATGTCACTGTCTCCAACAAAAGTCTCTGCCATCCTCTTGGTGTTCTGCATACTCACCCATCCCATTGTTAAGAACGGGCCTGTCCTTGGACAGCTCTCAATGGTTATTTTTTTTATTTTGTCCCCCTTTTACTTAGTTGGTTCTATCCATTCACATTAAATATGTCAGAAGAATCTTTTCAAATTCTTCATCTCTTTTCCCGTATCTTCTCTCCCCACTTTTTCTTCTTAGAATCTCTTTTTTATTGTTGGAGAATTTCCTACAAGATATGATGTTTGGATCAAATCCACTTTCCCATTCCCTCCCCATCAATTTCTTTCCTATCTCTTTTACTCCTCCTCACTCCCATCTTCATTCTCTCTCTCTCTCTCTCTCTCTCTCTCTCTCTCTCTCTCTCTCTCTCTCATTCTTGAGAAAAGGTTTGCACTGTATGGTCTTGGCTGCCTTGTAACTTACTCTGTAGACCAGGCTGGCCTTGAACTCACAGAGATCCTCCTGCTTCTGCCTCTTAAGTGCTGGGATTAAAGGCGCCACCACTGCCTGGCTGTTCTTTAAAATCATGCAGTTCATTTACTACTGCCTACATAAACCTCAGGAATGAATCCCTGAAGAAAACCTACTCTTCCTCTCTCAGAAACCATTACTGGCTAATAGCTTAAATCAGAGTGTGAGTTAATGAGCCCACACCCATCCATGCTGGTATTCAGATTCCCTTGATCTTATACATGCAGTCACGGCTGCTTTGAGTTCATGTGTAGAATGGTGTTGTCATGTCTGGCAAATACTGTTTTACTGCAACTGTCCAATACCACTGCTCTTATAGTCTCTCTGCCTCTCTTCCATAATGATCCCTAAGCCTTAGGGGTAGGGAATGTGACAGTATTTGTCCAGTTGAGAGCCGGGAACTCCAGTCTCTTATCCTCTGCATGTTCATCAGTTGTGTGTCTCTGAATCAATCACCATACACTGACTGCATTAGAATATGTTTTCTTTATCTGTCTCTCTTAAAAAATTAAATTCATTTTAGAGATAAAATTTACATACACTAAAATGCATAAGTCACTAACATCCATTATAATTTTTGCTTTTACATAAGAATGTACCTCTGCAGCCACTATTCCTGTTATGTCCCACCCCACTAAGTTCTCTTGCTTTTTCCTAGACATTCCTTCCCTTCCTAGGTAGTCAGCTTATTGTGATGGATTAGTGTTCCATATTTGAATTGGGGCTGTAAGAATACTTACTAGTTTACATATTTTCCTTTGTCTCACAAAATTATTGTATGTATTAGCACTTAATTCTTGCCTTATAGTATTAGGTAAAAGTGAATATATCATAATTTGTCAATCCATTTTTTTGGTGTTGTTGCTGGTGATGGCTATTTGGGTTGTTTCATTTGGGGATTTTTCTGATATTCTTGTGTGTCTTCTATAGACACAAGTACTTATTTCACATATATATAAAATGTACTTGTAGGAGTGGAAATGATTTCAAGAGTAGCATTTCCACCAGTAAATTTTTTTCTGTTTAAACAAAGCCAGGGCAAGTGGAGGTTGGTGGTGCGCACCTTTAATTCCAGTACTTGGAAAAAGAGGCAGGTGGATCTCTGAGTTAAAGGCCAGGCTGGTCTACAAAGGGAGTTCCCAGAAGCCAGGGCTACATAGAAGGACCCTGTCTCAAAACAAAACAAAACAGAAAGCCAGGGCATCTGTAAGGGAGGAGGTGATGCATCTACGTTGAGCCTTTTGTCTGCTCTATGCAATGCTTAGTGAATGAATCACCCTGCATCTTGGTGAGTCTTGACTGTCAAGACGACCTGAAGCACAGAGCTCAGTCTCTTGGAGAGGATTTGATTGGTGGGGCCAGGAACTATCAAAGACTAATCCTTATATTATTAAAAACATGCACATAGAGAGCATGTATCTAAGCTTTGTTTGACTCATTTAATGAGGAAACCAGTGGAATAACAAAACTTGATTTACTGAGGATATGAGGAACTGATTAAAAAGTCAGTGGAATATTCAAATAAGACTGTAAAGTGAGATTGAAAACTGGCTCATGTCTTAGGACAATAAAACCCTAACCTTTGGAGCTAGCATTTCTACCAGGGGAGGGAAAAAAGCTGTGTACCATACTGTGTTTCCTATGAGTTATTCTCTGACTTTTGTAGAGCTATAAAATGGCCTAATAAAGTATTAGTCCAATTTATATGTTCAGAGAGACAGATGGCTCTCTTGGGGGGTCTCCCTTAAGGAGATATATTACCATAACACTATGAGGTTCCATGATCATGACCATGGGCTTTTTTGTTTTGTTTTGGCCTAATTTCCAGGTTTCATATTGTTTTCTTGATTTGACCATGACAGACGTATATAATATTGTATACAATATCAGGAAGGAACAGGGTGAATCTTCATAGTCATTTAATGGAGAAGTCTATATATAGTCTTTCTGAAACCTCAAACTACCACATAAAACAGAGGGCAACTGTTATTACAGGCAGATGTGGGCTCTTTCTTTGGATTTAATTACCAATACCATCCTTTAAAAGCCTTACTCTGAGATGCACACAAAAATGTGCTTTGATAATGTCTGGAGTCTCTTGCTATGGACTCCTAGGTAAAGTATAGCAAAGCGAAGTCGACTTGAGGCCTGAGACATTTTGTAATTCACAGGCAGAAAGCAGGAAGCTGTGGTAGGGGTTAAAAGAAAATGGTTGTTGATCTTGAAATGCATGTGATACTGTCTGTGAGGAAGTGAGCTGTTTTCTTGGCCTGGTTCTGTGTGCCTTCCATGGAAGGAGCTGTGCATGCTGCCTGCCACATTGTTGAAAGCTGATGCGCGGTTACTTGCAGTTTGCATTCTATGCCTGCTAGGCATAACAGTTCTTAGCTCGGTTCCCCATCTCCTTAGTTCTCCCTTGCTGGCATATTCAGAGCCTTCAGTTTTGTATTTGTGTAAAGATTGGCCAATGCATTCCCTAAATGAGGCAAAAAGCCAATATCCTACATACTTGTTTCACGTTGAGAAAAAGCTCAGTTTTCTGCTGTTGTTGATTTCTTCAACAGTGGCATGAAGTAGACATTTGCACGTTGCTCTTTTTTATTGAGCATCATACTTGGATTTCCCTTTACAAAATTTTTGCTTTTCTTTATACTTCCAACCCAAAGGCTATTTATTTTGTGATTTATAGAAATGGTTATTTTCAAGATCCCTGTTGCTTTTCAAAAAGTAGCAGGGGACTCTGCAGGCGCGTTTCATTGTGGACAGAACCTCTTCTTTCTTTTTATTTTCAGTACTGAGGATGGAATTCAGTCTCACTTATGCCAGGCAAGCACTCTACCATTGTGCTCAATGACCAGCCCTGCAAATGTCTCTTTTTGCTCACACTTCACAGTGAAGTGCCTGAGGATATGAGTGTTTGCTGTACTCTCTGAGTAGACATTTATTGGGTGTCTGCTAGAGAGGACTCTAGCTAGTGGTTAAACACCAAAAGTTCTGAGCATAATGAAGACACATTGAACAGAGTGCCATATTGTCACAAATGTAACTTCTCTCACAGGTAAAAAGTACAGTGTCTGTGCCATAGCTTTGGAGAGCATACTAGACACTGTTCTGTAGAGATGATCAACAAAGGTGTTTCTGATTAAAAATGTCACTTGAGAAGTTTCTGAGTTTATTCATTAAGCAACTATTCAGACACGCTAGATGAACCCTTTTTAGGCCTCAATTGCTGAGTTACTTTATGAAATTATAATGGCTACATTGTACTCAAGGCTTGCTGGTTGCCAAGTGTTTGTTGCATGTATAATCTGAGTGCAATAGTCATAATGTATTGGGGGCACTTACTGTTTGTTATGTAGGAAAGTGCATTATTTCATGAAATTGTACCATTCTGTGACATAGGTACTATTTTGAATGCTCAGAAAAGGCAACAAGGTGTATCAGCATTAAGGGACTTATCCACAGCTACAGGAACTAGTAGAGAACAGAGAGAACTCTGGAATCCAGACAGCTGGCTTGAGAGCCTGAGCCAACAATCTGATACCATTGTCTAGATAGCTGATGGTTTTCCACTCAATGTTTTTACCCTTGCTGTGCTATGCTTCCTCCTGATGCCTTACCAGAAGACATCAAATCAGATAGCAAACTTAAAAAAACAAAACAAAACACCCTTGGCTTTATGTAATGGCATAAGCCTTTAATTCCAGCACTTTGGAGCCAGAGGCTCGGGACTGTGAATTTGAGGCTAGCCTGGTTTACATAGTGAGTTCCAGGACAGCCAGGGCTACACAGAGAAACCCTGTCTCAGGACAAACAAACAACAGTAATAATGCAGCTTTCATCTACTCACAGGCTTGTGCTATTTTTCTACAAATGCCAAAGTAAGACAATTAGGGAAAACATTTTATTGTTATTAATTAGTATACTAATGTGTCATTTTTCAGCACTTAGGATATGCCCTTCAGTAGGAACGTGACTCATTTTCCATCCTTAGGACCCTTCAGCAGCAAGCAATTCTAACTCAAATTATATTATCACCATTAAACACATAGTTCATTTCCGGAAAGACTCTCAAGTCCAACAACTGGCATGATTGGTGTAACTTTTCTCACAATGGTATCTGAATGGGGTCTGGAGTAATTTAGGACACATGTGCCATGTATGAGGGCCCATATCATTTGAAATCTCAGCCATTAACCATTACAGTACAGGAAGGGGGTGTATGTCTTGTGACTCTGGGATAGCTGTGACTTTAGTGAATTGTAGTTCCCTCATTGAGTTGATTGTGTGTAATCAAATCTTATTTCCTTAATGGCAAGATTATGAAATCCTAGCTTAGAAAGGAACTCTTCGACCACATGCTTTAACTCCCAGCTTTCTAGCAGATCACAGTCTAAACGTCTAGGATGTTGTATGACTGTTACTGGATATTAAAGCTTGTGAGCATGGGGCTTCAGCTGAGGACTTTAGCCAGAAGTCTCTTACTTGGCTGTGCTCTATGCATATTATCTTGGCAGAATTTTTGGGTAGAGGGAGAAATTGGGATAAGGAACTTAGAATATTTTTTAAAGGTTTGTTTTAAAGCCAGGTTATACAGTGGTTCCCACACCTCCCACACTTGGGAGGTAGAGGCAGGAGTTCGAGATCATCTTCCACTATGTAGTGAGTTGAACTTCAAGCCAGCTTGGGCTACATGAAGCCCTGTCTCAAAACCTAATAGATAATTCTGCTACTTAGTAAAGCTTGGTTATTTGTTTTATTCTATAGCACTGATAGGACACACCATCATCTATACCTATTTCTTTTCTCAAGAACATAAATTTTTAGTTGATGACTTAGATTTGAAAATATTATGATGCTTCTAAAGTGTCATTATATACATAATACGTATATCTTATATATTATAAAGTAGCTTTATGAGTGATTGGTATAATCATGCCAGATATTGTAAAAAAAGTCTATGCTACATAAAGAACATAGCAATATGTAAATAAATTCTCCTTTTAAGTCCATTAGAATAAATCCAATCAAATGGTAGACTCTCTGGATCAAATCCTTAGTTTTCTGTTACACCTTATTCAGGGATAGTACGATAAGCAGATGTCTAGAAATGATCCCCTAGATTCTTCCCCATATCCTGACAACCTATAACTGGGACACGTGATTACTTGCAATTGATCATGTTACGCTGAATGGCACAGCTGTCGTGAAATGGGAGGTTATCAGTTGGCTGTAATTTAGCATGTTAACCTTTAAGAGCTGAGTACTTAAAGAGAGAGGAAGTCAGACTCTGCTGAAGAAGGGGGGGGGGTCACATGAGGAGCCCTGAAACAGCCGGTAGGAGTGGGAACACACTCTGGTCACAGAAGAAATTAAGACTTCAGAATTTCAGTCACAGAAACTGGATTCTACCAAAAACCCAAGTGAGTTTGGCAATGCATTCCTCAAGGCTCCAGATCAAAGTTCAGCCTGGCTGGCAGCTTAAAATGGCTGTATGCAACCCAGAGTTGAGCCTCCTAGCATCTCTGGCCTCCAAAACTTCCAGAGAACAAATGGATGTTTGAAAATGGATAGCCGTTGATCTAAGGGGAACTTTTTCAGCTGAGTGACATGGGAGAAACCTGTGGCAGCTCTCAGATTTCAAGTATTGTGCATATATATTGTTATTAGCATCACCATGCCATATATTGGGTCTCTAGAATTTATTTTGTGTCAACTGTTGTTAACACACATCGGGAACGAACCACAAATACCATTAACCTATGCTAGAGTTTATTTAGGAAGCTTGTGGGAAGGGAGGAAGCAGAAGATGGAAAAAGGGGGTGAGCAGAAAGGGGTCTTGGCTTATAAGGGTTCAGATGGAGTACAAAATTTACATGGCCATGCTTACTTATGCATATGGATGAAAGGGGCATGTGGTGTACTTTGGAGGTACCATGTGAATAATGCATTTACCAGGCAGCTACCATGGGCCAACAATCCTAACACCAACATCTTCTCTTTTCTACAAGGCCTTCTTTGATCAGGATCTTCTTGGCCATTATGTTGTCTGGGACTAATGGATATCATAGCTCTACCTATACTATTCTCCTACTTTGCCCTTTCATTTCTAAAGGCTTCCAAGTAGACCTCCAATACTCTTAATTCCACTGCAACTTCTGACTACTGACAGCACCCACCTGACAAACACCAAGAACTTTCCCAGTATCTCAGAGTGCCTTAATATTCACATTAGTAACTATGTATGTTAACTGATCAATGTAAAGCAAACACCATTCTAAGTTGCTCTATATCACAAATTATGGAGGTGACAGGTAAGAGAAGCAGCCTTTTCATTGATGGATACAAATTATCTAGAAATTTGTCATTTGATTTCCAAATGCTTTGCAACTTTTTGGGTATCTTTTGGGTGTTAAGCAGAGAATATACCCTGTATTATTTCAAGTTTTTAAGATAGGTTGAAGTTAGATTGTTATTATTATGATGATGATGATGATGCAAGGTCAGGTTTATAAATACTTAAAAGGAATATATGCTATGCTATGTAAGGGTGGAATAGTCTATAAAAACGAGCTGGAACCTTATGATTAGTCATGTTGTTTAGTTCTGGATCTACAAGGCTTTCCCACACAGTAGTTCTGTCAAGCACTGAGAAAAGTAATACTGAAGTTTTCATCTATAATTGTAAATGTGTCTGTCTTTCATCTCATCCTATCTTAATTTGTTCCTTGACATATTTCCTAATAAATACCTTATAAATTGAAATTATCATAAGTAAAAAAATACATTTAATGTACTTGGCTTATAACATCAGTAACTAAGTGTACTGAAGAATTTTAATTGTGCACCCTCATGATCATATGTCTGAATGGGAGCTGTGGCTGCCACTGCTCAACCTTGTAACGGTTCTGCTGCACGTCACTCATCAAAAGATCAAATTCCTTTTCTTTCCCTTTCTTTTCCTCTTTTTTCTCTTTTCTTTTTTAAGACAAGGTTTCTCTGTGTAGCCTTGGCTGTCCTGGAACTAGTTCAATAGACCAGGCTGGCCTCAAATTCAGAGAGCTCCTGCCTGCTTCTGTCTCCTGGGATTCCAGGTGTGTGTCACCACCCCCAGGCTTCCTATCATTTTCAAAATTCTAAGGTAAACCACCACATGTCAGGAATTCATTGCATTCTGAAGCTCCATTTTAATTTCAAAATTCATCATATACAAAAATTATATTCATAAACATGTGATTTGATCATAGTTTTGACTATATTCTTCATTATTCTCTTTTATCTCTTGCCCCTTCTACTGTTTCTAAGCTTTGTTTTTTATTCTTCTTGGGAGACTCAAGTCTTTATCATTGTTCAGATGTCATCGTCCATTTCTTAGAGGAAACTGAAAGTGGGTCAAGTCCAAAAGAACCTGGGGACAGATGGATAACTGTGCTGCCTATTAGCATACCAAAGCACATGCTGGCCTCCAGGATTTCTCAGCAGGAAAATACCTGTTTCAGAGTCCATGCTGGTATCTTGGCTCCTCCCAGCTCTTCTTATCCTTCCCCACAATCTTTTCCAGCTCATGGGCTTTCCTTCCCCCAGCTCCTCATTCCTATAGACTCCTGCCATTTTGGCCAGGCTCTCTTGGTTTTCTTGGTCCTCTTGGCCTCCTCTCTTTGTTCTCTCTTTTGTCTTCTCTTCCTTTCTTGCCCACATTCCTTCTACCCCCATGGCCTAGTCCATTCTGCTGGTCATGTTTCATCTACTTTTTTCTCTTTCTGCTCTGGACTCCTGTAGATGCCTTTGGCTATTCTCTTTCTCATATCTACAATAAACCTGCTCAGCCACACCTTGGAGCTGTCACCTCCTCACTTTATACAGTTTTCCCTCTTCCTAGTAGCTAATGATTGATAATAAGTCCTCAGCTAGGGATAAGGTTTCACACCTAGCTCCCTTCTCTAATGCTAACACAACTGCTGTGAATGCCTCTGCGCAGCTGCCCTGATGTGTCCAGAGGAATCTGTTCCTATAATCCACCACCTCTTACTCACACTCTTTCCACCCTCTCTTCTGCAATGGTTGCTGAGCCTTGGGAGGAGGAGTCGCTCTATATGCTATATTATTAGCACTAAGTGATTAGGAGTCAGTTTCATGTTATATCCATTTAGCAGAATTTATCAGGTTCTCCCTAGAGCCTATAGCATGTCTAGCCATAACTTCTTGGCCTGATAATGGTACAGAGTATCGGTTTCATCTTATGGAACAGGACATAAATCTGACCAACAAGTGGTTTGTTTTTCCCATGCCAAGTCATTGTTGTAGTTTGCGGAGATCATGGCTGGGTAAGATGATTATTTTTCTCTTCTAGTCACATGCATAGCAACTTCTAGCACCATGGAAGCTAGGTGGCTAGTTGATTTAGTAAGCTCATTGTTTAGTAAGCTCCCTGGATTCACTGTAGTCCCCCACCCCGCTAGCCAGTGCTAGAGATGCCTGCTGTCAAGCTGGGCTCTAAGGGCAGTGCTGGGAATCCAAACTCAGGATGTCATTCTTGCACTCTAAGCTCTTTACCCACTGAGCCACCTCCCCAGCCCACTGAACTCTGGTTTTATATGACAAAGCCACTGTCATTCTAATCTTTCCTTCCTTATAGGTAATATCTTACTTGCTTTTTCTTTGTCATTAATTTGTATGAGTTTGATTGTGAAATTCCTTGACAAAATTTTGTTTGAGTTTATTATGTTTAGGTTCTGCACACTTTGTGATTCTGGAAGTTTATGCCTTTTGCCAAAATTTTTCCAAATCCATTATTTGTTTGGTTTACTCTTCCCATACTCTTATTCTTATGAGATGTAAGGACACAAACATTAGACTTTATGCTGTTGTCCCATGAATGTTTTAGGCTACTTTCTGTCTATTGTTCAGACTGAATACATCTTATGGATGCATTGTCAAGTTCATTGACTATTTCTGGCATTGTGGCTAATCGATTATTGAACTTACCCACTAGGCATTTGAATTTGACTATTTTTCTCAGTTCTATACTTCCATTTTTGATGACATTTTCTAAATTTTCATTTGTAGTTGCTTGTTAAAATATTTTTTTGAAACAGAGTCTCACTGTTTATTCTCAGCTGATCTGAAACTCACTATGTAGATCAGGCTGGTCTTGAAGACACAGAGATCCTCTTGTTTCTTCCTTCTAAGTGCTAGGATTTAATGTATGTGCTACTACATCCAGTCAAGTTTTATTTTTTGATGAAGGGTTTCTTTGTGTAGCTTTGGAGCCTGTCTTACAACTCGCTCTGTAGACCAGACTGGCCTCAGACTCACAGAGATCTGCCTGCCTTTACCTCCCGAGTACTGGGATCACAGGCATGTGCCATCACTGCCCAGCTCAGTCAAGTATTCTTTAAAAACTTTAAAGTTACATTCCTTTATTAGTATGTGCACATGTTGGGGTGTTGCTTATGGAAGTTAAAAGACACTTTTCAGTTCTCTCATTCTACCATGTGGTAGTGGTGGCTCTGTTAATTAGCTTGATGCCAATAAGCATTTCATAACATAGATATCAAATGTTTATGTTGTACACCTATATAGTTTTCATTTGTCAATCATGTATCGATAAAACTGGAAAAAGAAGTGGTAAAAATTGTCTAGCCCTAGTAACTCCTGTCCATTTCACTGAACAATTGGGGCTAAAGCCAAGGCCACAGTTTAAAAAACAAACAAACAAAAAGCTAAAAGCCACACTGGAGGGTGCAAGCTGTCTTTGGAGGACATGTGGGCAATATAGATGACTGCAGGACTACCAGGCAGACTTTTGATTTCACAAGGAGATTTGAAATAACAGATGTCCCAATCTCGATGCTGTTAGGATTTCTGCAAACCTAGGAGTAAAGTTCATTGTCTTTGTGCTGTTGAGGAAGATGGACGGGAGGGTATAAGGGAACTGCTGGGGGAGTGTAGCTGAAGATGTGGATCTCTCTAGTGAGCTGTCCCAACATACTCTAAGGGCAAAGCCTACTTCCCAGGCTCTCCTTAACTCTCCCCCTCCCCCACACCACTTGTAGAAAGAGGTGGATGAAGTCAGCTGTTCTTTTTGCTTGTAGCTGCCTGTTTTTCTTATCAAAGGCATGGACAGTTCTTTTATTGTCATACTTTTCTTCAATAACCAAGTTTTTCTCCAGGAGACTGAGAAGAGAAAACGGGTGGTAGTGGTGGTGGGGTTTAATATGCTTCTGGGAGTCTGAGCAAACAAAGCAAATGGGCTTGCCTGAGTTTGTATGTAAGCTGAGAAGTTGTTCAAGCCAAACCACATCCTGCCCTTGGGTTCAGGAGGCAGGAGGTCCCAGATGGAGATCTGGGGGCCAGGCAACTGTGTGAACCCCTGTGGCTCAGTGTGTGGATGACTTTGTCACCCTGTCCCCTTTACACTGAGCTTTTCTTTTAAGGAGGCTGCCCAGCTCACTGGTTACCAGTAAGGGTTGTGGCCTTGTCTGATTCCAGTTGGGGCTGTGCTGCAAAACAGCTGCACACAGGTGGCTGTGCTGCAGCTCTGGAGGAAGTACTTTGCTGGCGGTAAACAAGCCATGGACAAGGGTTGAGATATCAGATTACAGCTTGCTGTCATCAGTATGGTGGGAGCCTCCTCAAACCCATAGTCAGGTTTTTACAAATATATTATGGAAGAAAATACGTTTTACAAATAACTTGTAATAATCACTAAATGTACATTATGGTCACCGTTACACTAAAATATAATTGGAACCGATGAAGAGGTAGATGTGAGCATATTCTTGGCTGGGCTGTGTGTGTGTGGATGGTATTTCATTGTCTGCAGTGTTGTGGGTTTACTTTCTGACTGACTAGATATGGTTCATAGTAAAGAAATGACATCCAAAATCAACATGGACAGATGGTGGGCAGAAGACACATTGTAGTTGTTTAAAACTATAAATATTATCAAGTGATAGCTGCTGAACTCACAGTCATACTGTGCTGTATTGAACTTCCATGGGAACACCAGGAAAGGAATCAGGGTGATAGCTGCTATTCTGTAATTGCTGTCGAATAGCCTGGCTCATGCTCACAGTTCAATCTTTAACCATTTCTCTGGCTGCCAAGTCATGAATGTGTGCACAATTCTTTTTCTTACCAATATTTTTAGTAACTATTAATTCTTTTGGCAATGCTAGGGATGGGATGCTGGGCCTGGCACATGTTAGGGAAGTACTAAATGACCATGCTACATCTCTAAGTCCTCTGTCCTGATCTTGAAATTACAGTGATTGCCAGCTTGCCAGGAAGAAATATAGTTACCATATGAAGTCTCCACTCTCCTGTGTTAAATGGGTGATTACATCAGGTTTTTGAGGCCAGTATTGTGAACTCAGAAAAATTTGAATGTGTAGGGCACTGGCCCTGTGAGGTTTGAAATGTTGAGAATCATTTTCTGCATGCATTCCTATTTCTTCCAGGGACTGCCCTGTTATTTAGTTCAAAATCTCCCACTACAGCAGATCTCTTTAGTGCATATAATCCAGGCAATTATGGTGTGAGTTTGTGCTGCCAGTGGTAGTTAAAAATCCATGTACCTCACTCCTTTTTTTAGTCTCGGATGCTTTTTTATTCAATTTAACTCATCCTTTTATTTTAAAACTTGAATTTGAATGGGTTCCATTAACAGATATTTTAAAGTGACAATCAAGTCTAGGGCACTGCCAACTCAAAGCTGAATACAATCCCCAACCCTCAAGCTAGATAGGAAATCAATTTCAGGCTCGTGGCATCTGCAACGCAGAGATATAGCTGATTTGTAAACAGCTCTTGTATCAACATATCACAGTTGACAAGCCACAGTGAAGTGTGTGATCTTGCTATCTAAATGGCAGCTCTGATTGCATGTCCATGTGGAGTGCATCTTCCAGGGCCACACAGGATAATTAAAGGCACAGATCACCATTGGTAGATGATTACAGATTACCTCATTACAGACAAACGTGTAGGCCTACCTTCATTCATTATACTGAAAGGTAAATGAGGATTCAGTTTACGCAAAACTATGTTCTTTTTTTCCCCCCATTTTCAATTGGAATATACAAGTGGGCATTAAATTATAAACACAATTAAAAGCCATTCTACTTTTAATAAAATTCACCACAGGGCCATGCTTGCCATTCCAGGGTTGTACCGTCAGTTTCTCTTGACTCTGTAACTTCTCCCTAGTCTGTCCCAGGGGCAGGGATTGGTAGGTGATTTTTGCCATCCTTTTGTTTCCCAGAGTGCTGAGAATGGTCTTTGGTCACAGAATGAATATGTTAAATATTCATCTGGTTTAATTGAATTGAATGTGCTGTCCTTAAAACTAACTTGTAGGTTTGGAGTTATTCAATACTCTACTTTTTAATAGCATTTAATTTATTTGCTATGAACTGAGCTAGTAAATTATTTAAGTACAAGGGAAAGTTCTTTCCTTGAGATAGATCTTACCAAAGTGTTACCATTTTCATTTCCATGTTATTACTGAGTACAGCAAATGAGGAATGTAGGTAAGAGGGCTGAGGGGACCCAAAGGTTTAAACTGAGTAGCTTCTAGGTGCTATGCAACAAATGTATTGCAGTCTGGATCTGGTCCTTGTGGCTGACCCAGGGTCTACCTGTAAGGTTCATTTGTAACTTTCAACTTTTAGGAAGATTGACAATTATGTTTAGATATTGGTTCAAAGAAGAGTGAAATAGCATGTGATATTTTTATATTTATGATTTTTCAACATGTGTGCATTTGTAAAAAAATTTATTCTCTTTTAAACATTAATGTTTCTATTTCAACTACTTGTATTTCTTTGACACTAAGGTTATAGGCATATTTGGACAATTTCTGCTTTTGTGAATGAGGTCTGAAGTGTTGCCAAAAGTGTAGGTTGTGGGGCTCGTAAGGTGGTGAAAAGCCTGCTGATTTGACTTCAATCCCTATGACTCAGGGTGGAAGCAGAGAACTAGCTCTCTAAAACTGTCCTTTGACCCATTTACCTATATACACAACACAACACAACATAACACACACACATACACACACACACACACACACAGAGAGAGAGAGAGAGAGAGAGAGAGAGAGAGAGAGAGAGAGAGAGAGAATTAATTTTAAAATGTGCAAGTTATTTTTGATGCCTCAGCTGATCTTTGTAAATTATTGAATAGGACCTAAGTATTGTATTTGTATTTCATTCTACCATGGCCACCCACACCATAATTTCATAGTATGAAATGTTTCTGAATTGTTAAACTATATAAGGGAATGACAATGTAGCCCACATCTTGCTATTTGCTGCCTAGTCTTATCAAATTGTTACCACATTGTTGACACTCTTGATTCTTTTAAAAATAAAGTAGACTTACAGTTTGAGCTCAGAAATGTAGCGAGCTGCAAAGGCTTCCCTCCTACACTTCAATAAAAATCAGATTGGTATTTAACAAGAGAACGAAGTTCACAGAGCAAATGGCCATTTTACAATCTGGAGATGAGCAAGTGCTTTCTCAGCCACAGGAGAAGACCTGAGCATTCACTGCAGGAGCAGAAGCCACTAGATGCTGAGAAGTAGGTAGAAAGAGTAAGATAGAAAATATGACAAATTGCTGGGGGCTGAGTGTGGGCTGGCTGCTTCCCCTGGGGGAGGGGCTCCATCCTTTCACACACTTTCCTGCTGGTGCCTTGATTGGAGTCAGGAATACTGGTGCTGGCTCAGGAGCCTTGGAGAAATCCAGCCTCTGCCCCCCTTAAGGAGAGATAAAAAGAGGCTAACATCTGCAGAGGAAGGGCACAGTGCAAGGGCTCTGGTGAAATGCTGCTGCAGCTGCTTGAAGGGAACTCTCCCAGCCCCCACCCTTTCCTCTACCACCCCACTCAGCTAAAAAAGTTTTACACTGCAGGAAACAAGAAGAGTGAGTGATGCTAGGGAGAGCCATTGCCTCTGGCGGACGGGCTGGGGCACAGGCTGGCACTGTAGCCCTGGAGGAGGAGCGAAAGCAGCTGTAGATGGTACACAGGCCCACTGGACAGGCCAGATTATGAGATCTAGAGCCTTCTTTATCCCATAAGCATGTCTCAAAGCCCAACACCGCCCGACTTCTGCTTAGGTTAACACAACACCCCACACCATAGGTTTGTTGATCTCAGCATCTACTGCCTTGCACCAAATGCTCACCTTTCAACCCCAAATTTCAAAGTATGGCAAGGAAATACGGTCTAAAGAATGGAAGCAGTCACTGAGACCAGATGTAGATCCAGGATAGCTGTTGGAGCTATTGAACCATACACACATACATTACCTAGCTGTGTCCTCTAAGGTGTCCAGGCCAGGTGCTGTTGGTGATACCAGTTTTACAACGTGCTTAAGAAGGACTGAGGTCTGAGCTGAAAGACAGAAAGAGGGCGGAGAGCATAACTGCAGATGAGCAAAAGAAACATGCAATGAAGAAATATAAGGGAAAAGTATAGAGTGCCTGGTGGAATGTGCGGCCTGGGTCAGCTGACTCCAGCCAAAGTGTGGGGGAAGAACTAACCTCTCAGGGGATGTGATATTAGATCACACAAATGAGTGATAAAGATGGACCTGTTATTGATAAGAACAACTTGGGGACAATAGCAAGTCTTATTATAGTGACTCACGAACAAGGTTCTGTTTCTCAACATGACATGAGTTCTTTTGAAGTCCAAGTGTCAGGGGCACAGTGCTGGCAAGAGCAACATCAATGCACTTTTGTCACTGTCCTGGCTAACTTAGGGAAGGGGAAGAAGAAGAGGAGAAGGAGGAGGAGGAGGAGGAGGAGGAGGAGGAGGAGGAGAAATAGGTATATTCTAAATCACATTAAGAATACAGTTAGAGAAGAAGTTAATTATGCTGGATGGAGGGACTGTTGCCTGGTAATATAGCTCAGTGAGCATGTGCTTAGTGTGAGGCATTGGGTTCCATATCTACTACCAGAAAGAGAAAACGAGGGAGGAAGGAGAAGAGAGGAAGGGGGAGGGGAAAGAAAAGGGAAGGGAAGGAAAGGAAGGACCTTTTTCATAACTTCTTTCATATACCAAAAGCTGGTATTTGGTAACACAGATTATTCATTGAAGAAAATGCAATTTTCATGGCATAGTCTCTAGTTCACAGTAACAACTGAACATTAGTGGGTGCATAGCTAAGATAGCTGGATGGTTCATGAGCTTGCATGGTAGGACAGTAAAAGCAGTAAACCTTTATTTAGTGCTTTCCATGAACCAGAGAAGTGAAGCAACTGTGTCCAGGGGAGCACAGATGGTAACTGTTACTTATGGAGTTGAGACTATGGGTAACCCAACTCACTCCAGTCTCTGCTTCCACTCCTAATTGTAGCATGGCAGAGCATGACCTGGATGGCCTCTCCTATGTTAAAAAGACAAACCCCAAAGCAAACAGTGGTTAATTAGCATAAGGGTTACCTAAAGCTAGCAGGTTCTGATAACCTACTGGGAATCTTGGCTGAGCTCTGAATAGAGTGCTGTAAATTTTTAAAGCACAGCCACATCGCCAGTCAAGGCCCAACTTGCTGCAAATGCCTTATGATGTTACTGGAAGACAAAAAATAAGCATATCATTTTGTAAAAAGTTTCAAGTATATTGATTTTTTTAAATAAATGGATGCAATTAGTAATTCTTAATAATTTCAAGAAGTATTTATCCTGGAATGCTTTGGTTCCACATAAAGCTCCTTAATACTGAAAGATTTCCCAAGTTACTGAAAGATTTCCCAAGTTTGTCTTCCTTGCCTGTCTAGGACTTGAATGTGACTAATGGTTTTAGGAATGCACAGTAATGCAAGGGTTGAGGCTGCCAGCACACATGGAAAACCATATCACTTTAATTTAAAAACCAGGCTGTTGCTTTACACTTAACCTGACCAGTCATATTTTCTGGGAGGGTGGGAAGGGATGGAGCTGGATTGAACTCTGCCCTTTGTTGACAAGATCCCAGGGGGTGGTGGAGTGTGTTAGCTCAGGGGTAGAGTGCTTGCTTAGCACATGAGTGGCCTTAGGTTCCTAGCACTGCACACAAAGGAGTTCACAGGAAGGAGATGGCAGTGGAGCAATGGATGGCTCACTGGTTAAGAGCACTGACTGCTCTTCAGGGGATCTAGGTTGGATTTCCAGCACCCACATAGTGATTCATGACAGTGTGAAGCCCCAGTTCTAGGGGTTATGATACCCTCTTTGGAGCTTTGCAGACATTGTATACATATGGTGAGCAGATATACATGCAGGCAAAACATCCAGACACCCAAAATAATAACAATAATTTAAAAAAGTTCCAAGGGGCATTGCAGCATGCCTTTGGTGTTATTCTATGACTTGTGAAGAGGGAAGCAACAAAACCCCATATTATTCTAAAGCCAGATGAAGGTGTAGCCTGATTTGCTCTACCTCTAAAGTATGCCTTCCTGGGATCTTGTGAAATGCATATTTTGATGGGGTCTGTGCTTCGGAAAGTGTTACTGACCCTCTAACCCAGTCTCAGGGATCTCAGGGGAGTTTAAAAAATGGTTTCCTAGGGCTGTTTCAGACCCATTGAATAAGACACTGTGGGAAGGAGATGCTCAGGTACCAGTGTGTGTGTGTGTGTGTGGGGGGGGGCCTAGCTTCCTTAGGAGGAAGCTACTAAGCAATTTGGCAATAAAGCTGTCAACTTTGTTTATCAGGGGTGGTATGAGGAGGAGCATGAATGCAGCTTGGAAAAAATCACTGTAAAAATCAGATAGCGATGTTGAATGATGAGCTTTCTGGCATCCTAAGAGTTTCCTCTTTGACCAGAAGAACATGAGCAATCTTACAAGCCACCCCCTCAGAAAGGAGTTGAAGAGTTCCTTATGATTGTCCAGAGAGGCCTAAAGCAGAAAGCATGGAGGTTTTTAAGAAAGAAAACACTTCCTGGTTAGCTTGCTGACCTGCCTAGCATTAGCTCATGTCTGTGAAGCCTTGCAGGGCACATCCAGGGAGGGCAAACTCCAAATATGGGTAAGAGAAGTCATGATTGTGAGGGAGGAGCTAAAATTGTCACCAACAATATTGAACACATCATTTTGGCTTCTGCTCTGGGGCCAGAGGTTTTATTGTAGTGATGTGTGGGGAGCCAAGGGCAGCTGCAAAGGAAGCCTTGGGGCTGTCTGGGTTTTAGTGAACCAGGGATTCCACACTGCTGCTTTTGTGGGCTATTCCTTCCCTAGTCACCTTCCACGGTTTTTTTGGTGCAGAGGCTCTGTAACATGTTGCTCTTTAGCATGCCTTAAACTTCCCTGTGAATCTTTCCTTGAGGTCCAGCGGGAAGACGTGGGGACTCATTTTCCCAGTTTTTGTGCCTTCCAGGAATTACTCTGTTCCTTTTCCTTTGTGGTCGCTCTTCAAAGCCAGTGTTTGCCATTGTCGGACATGTGCCATTACTTTTTAAACCCGGGTCCTTAAAGTAGAAGTAAGGGAGCCCCCACAAATCAAGAAAAATGGGAATTCTCCTTTTTTGATTTGTGGATGGTTATGTAGTACACGATGTTGGTTGTGTGTGTGTGCTGTCCCCTGGGATGGCTGCCCGAGGGAGGGTCTGAGTACAGAAGCTCTAAAAATGAGGGCTTTCTGCTAGGCTCCTGCTTACACATTCTGGGCTCCGGTATCCATGCTGAGCCGATGGTCATCTTCAGTCAGCCAGTCAGCAACAATGCCTAGGACTCATCCCTGGCTCTCATACTGCTGACTTCAGTGACACAAGTGACCTTTGAGATGAACAGGAGTCCTGTAGAGATAAAGATCAAAATAGGCGCCTCGGTTGTTAGAGATTCCCATAGGCAAGCCTGGAAGAAGGACAGGTGGAGTCCAGCTGTCCTATTGGACAGTGGGCCTAATTCGCTGACAGAGCCCCTGGGAAGGAGACATAAGGGTCTGGAGCTTGCTGGCTTGAAGGAGCCCAGGTGAAGCAGATGAGCTAAATTGAACCTCTAAGAGAGGATTTATACAAGCTGTGGAGACCTGGAGGAGGAAGACCTGTCTCGTGAGAGTCTACAATTCAGCCGTGATGGTAAGACAGTGAGCTGGTTAGTTTCTGTGTCAACTTGCCCCAAGGTAGCGTCCTTCTCCAGGAGGACATATTAAGAATATACCCCTCATCAGATTGGCCTGTAGGTGGGTCTGTGGGAGCAACTCTTTTTATTTATTTGCTTACATTATTTTTATATTGTATGTTTTATTTTAAAATTTATTTTTGTTTCGCATATATGGGCTTTTTTTCTTGCATGTATGTCTGTGCACCACATGCACGCCTGGTATGGATCACGAAGGGCAGAGAGGGTGTCAGATTCCCTGGAACTGGAGTTACATTGGTTATGAGTGCTGGGAATCGAATTTGGAGCTTCTAGAAAAGCAGCTGGTGCCCTTAACTATGGAACTTTTTCTCTAGCCCAACATTTTCTTGATTAGTGATTGGTGTGAGAGGGCTCAGGCCACTGTGGGTGGTGCCATCCCTGGGCACTGGTGGTCTTGGGCTGTGTGGAAAAAGCAGGTTGGGCAAGCCATGGGGAGCATGCCAGCCAGTAGCAACATTTCTCTTTGTGCTCTGCATCAGTTCCTGCCCTGCCCTCCCTTTCTGATGAACTGTAAGCTAGAAAATGAAATCAGCTCCCTCCTTCTGAAGTTGCTTTTGGTTGTCGAGTAGAAAGCCACCTAGAGTAGATGGGAAGTGGGAGAAGTGAAGGAAGCACTTTGGAATAGGGGAAGGACTGGAGGAAGGATTAAGTGTGTCAAGGTCACCCTCATTTCTAGGGGAACCATTTCTACAACTTGTGAGCTCTCCTGCTCCAGCACCTGCATTCCCAATAACTTTTCAAACAGCTTTGTGGCATCTAATTTACACGGCATAAAGTGCACTCATTTGGAGTGTTTATTCATCGGTTTTTAGTATATTTGGAGGTGTATAATGACCATCACAATCTGATTCTCAAACATTTGCAGCCCCGCAAAGGGTGACTTGTACCCATCTACAGTTCCTCTCTATTTTCCATGCCCACCTCTGGGCAGTCATTCCTCTTTGTAATTTCTCTTTTGTAACATTAAGGGAATGTTTTCAGTCAGTGTGATATTTACTTTAAGGAATCTCTTGGACACACTATAAACTTTTATTCTTGGTTTCTCAGTTAGTTCTCAGTCCATCCCTGTCTGCATGCTTCAGATTTCACATAACAGAAATGTGTCTGGGACTGACTTAGACACAAGACTGTTCTCTCACATATTTGAGATGCTAGAGGAGTGTGGGCCCCTGGGGCACTGGGTGCCATTGCTTGATGTGGCGTCAAACCCTCTTGTTTTGGGGCCTTGGAGATGGCTCAGCAGATAAAAGGTCTTGCTGTGCAAGCCTGATTCCCAGACTTTGAACCTTGCAGTCTATGGGAAGGTGGAAGGGATAAACTGGTTCTACCAAGTTCTCCTCTGAACTCTACACGTGTGCCATGGCACATGCCTCCCCATCTTTCACACTCTGTCTCTTGCTCACTCACTAATAGTAAAAAGGAGAAACCCCCCTTGTTCTTGCCATCACTCTTCTATGCCATTGTTTTGAAAGTAGCTGGGTTCCCTTGCTCATCAATGGCTGGTAATTGGACCCTTTCTTTTCTTGTTCATAGCCTATGTGGAGGGGGAGGGTTTTTTTCCTGTAGTCTAAACTAGAAGAACTTAGTTTTTTGTCAACTTTGAGCCACTGTTTGGTTTACAATTAGTTAGGCTGACCTTCCAGACCTGGGGACAGGCTCCTCAAGGGATGATGGGCACCTATGATTAATGGCTAGCTCTATTTCGGAAGGGGAATTGAATCTCCTGGGGTAGGCAAACAGCAGCTCTAAGGGTTTCTGAGCAGCCATATTGGATTCTTGGGCTCTCATTTCCATTGAACTGGAGACTTTTCTAGTTAAGCATAGGCAAGGTGGTAATAAACTTTAAATTTGTTATCTATGGACAGGAAGACTCAATCCCAGTTCATCCTAGGTGACTGTGATCGTAATATGCTGGAGAATAAGAATAATATTTTTAAGTCATATATTTTAAAAAAAAATCAATCCAGCTTTATTTTTCCAGAAATCATTAGTGGAAATCTTACACATTCAGGAGTGTCTGATGATGGTGAACATAGAAGTTAATCTTAGGAAAATTCCCTAGCATGAGCAATATCAAGGAGGGTGTTAATGTTAGCTCAAGTGGGAAGATATATTAGGGAAAGCTATGTATTGTAGGGTAGAACTAGTTAAGTAGTATATATGACTAGTAGTGAATAGTAGAAAATTCTCTGTATCTTTTTATTGACATCTCTCCTTTAGGGGAAAACTCACTCTGAATATGTCAGTATTACAGTTACAATATGAACTTTGACTTGATTTCAAGTATAATTTACTTTGCTAAGCCAAATAGACATTCTGCAAGTTATTAGAACTTTATTAAATTCTGCTTTATGTGTACTTAAAAAAAAATCAAGGCAGGCCTTTACACTGGAAAGTAGGTTATTTAATTATGAGCTGTAGTTCAGAATTGATTTCAGGGTGAGGTCTGTCCACATGTACTGAGATTCACTGCTGCTGCTCTTCGTGGTGAGAACGGATGTTGAAGAAAGCAAACACCATATGCCCTTTGTTTCTGTGCATGTCTCCTTCTGGAGGCCTGGGTGGAGTGTCTCAGCTGTCTCAAATAATCTCCATTTTTCTGTTACTGCAGACTGCAGCTCCCAAGCTCACTTCTTTCTGATGTTAATTATAATTTCTTCCTAATTAGGTGGCTCTTCTTCCTCTTTGGTAGTAAAGGTTCCACTCTCTCCAGTGCCAGAGATTGAATTAATTTTGAAAAATGCATTTCACTTGATTTGTGACAGAAATAAGTGCAGAGAATTAAAAAAGAAAGAAAGAAAGGAAAAAAAAACCCAGCCCACCAGTGTGAGTGTGTAGTGGGAGGGGCAGGCGACTTGAGTATGGGACAGGATGCTTAGAATAATTCTTCTGCCAAGTGAAGCAGAGAGGCTTGCAGTTCTCAGAGTGCACAGAACCCACTCCTGCCCAGAGTGCGCCAGAAGTCACCATTTCCTACTCCACAGAATGGAGCTGTCGGCAGCCAAAGCCCCGAGCCCCACAGACTCGCCTGAGAGTGTAAGTAGGCCATGAGTCTGCTCTGGTTGTTATGTCTGCCTCTTTTGTAGTCTGTTGCCTGACAACTTTGGTAAACCCAGAGGAAGACATGAGGGGGGAGCCTGATTCAAAGTCAGTTCTTCCTTCCACTTAGACCCAGGTCTTAGTTCTCTTGTTTGTTGGGGAAGGAAGTTTTATTTTCTTTTTTCTTTACCAAGTCACCCCAGGGACAAACATGACTTATTTTGGCCTAGTCCTGTTTGTAGCACTATTTGTAAAGGTTTGAAACTGACTTATGCTATGCTTTGCTCTATCTTGCCTTCTCTGGTTGTGATCTATAGCTGAGGTATTTTCCCCTGAGGGATACTGGGCATAGATGGGCCCCATCCAGGAAACCCTAGCAGGTGTCTCTTTCAGCAGTAAGAGATCCCTGCCCAGGGTTGGGGGTAGGTAACATTTCTGAGGCAGCCGATAGATTTGGAGGTCTGAGATGGAGCCAGGTGTGGTATCTGGTGCTCTTGCGGTATCAAGAGCTAAGGGGAGAGGGGGAGACAGCAAGATGGGAAGCAGGACAGAAAGTCTGTTTGGGGTTTATCAGGAGGATTTTTTGTTCCGAGATGCCAGTTATGTATCAGACCACACTCAACTCCCTAGTGAGGTAGCTCAGTAAGCAAACAAATCTCCCAAATCATACTTCTTTTCATCTACAAAAATTTATACTCATCACCCTTCAGGGGACAATTTATGCTTGAGGTAATGTGGAAACACCAAGCCTTTGCTTGCTTGCCTCTTGATGGTTGTTAAGGGCAAGCAGTCTGCTGGGTCCTGTGGGATGCCACCCGTGCTACTGTCTGGCTCATTTCAGGTTGAAGGCTGTCACATTTTCTTAGTCAGCGTCATGGACTTGACCTTGGACTTAGCCACTTTGCCTTGCTTAAGCCCATAGCTGTTGTTTTTGGTTGTGGTCAGGTGACCCCCCCTCTAAATCACTGTGGTCCTGAGGAGAGAGTGTCTGAATCACACACAGGGCCTGGGAGCTGAGTTAGGAGGACATGTGAAGAGTCCCTGGCAGGAGGATAATAATTCAAGTTTGATTTGGCTTTGGCTTTTGATACTCTTGAATGTTTCTGTTCACCCAGTGAGAAGACAAAAAAAAATGAAGTTCATCTAATATCTGATTCAGAAGTACACTGTTAAAGTGCCTTTCCTTTAGCTTATTTCAGTTACCTTCCTCATGAGCTTAGGCAGCTGCCAGGCACATGGATCCCCTCCGATGCCCTTCACCTGACGGAGGGGCACTTTCTATAGTCTTGTTAATTAACTTCACTATGTGATTTGTATTTGCTAAATGTGAGTTCATTGCTAATAATGTGTTCCTTTGCCAGTCACAAGTTCTCCCCGTCCTTCTGTCTTGAAATCCCTAATACTGTATCTTCCATTTAAGCTGGAGTCCTTTGTCGTTGGCTATCAAGACTCCTCAGTTATTCTGCCAATGAGCTATCTTTCAGTTTTGGAACCATCACTTGGTCTCTTGGTTGGCATGTAATGAATTAAGAATATCTTTTATCTGAATGGTCATTGAACATGCAGGACTCCTTTACTGAAATCCAAGTTGTTTTCTGTGATCTGTTTTTTGCCTACGTTTTCAGCCTTACAGAATCACCTTCCAGTTTGGAGATTACCTTCCATTAAAATGATTTCCGAGTGCCTAACCCCCATCATGTTCTTTCCTGCCCCTGGATTCAGACACTTGTGGCTTGATTTCAAGAATGCCCTTTCCTTGGTGCTTGGCTCCTTTAGCTGGCTTTTCTCTTGGGTCACTCTAAGCAGCAGCCCAGCTGGGCTTATCTTCTCTTAAGAGACTTCTTTCATTTTGTGCTTTTTTCCTCTCAAGTGATCATGCTTCTTTCTTGGAGAGTACTTGGAGCACAGCCTGTAAAAATTTTGTTGATCCATTGACTTACTCAGCATTTGCTATCTCTCTGACTAGAATTTCAGCTCTGCTAAGTCAGAATCTCTGTTTGTTTTTCCCTAAGGGGTATCCCCGACCCCCTGCCCAGTTCTAGATGTGTAGGAAATGCTCGCTCAGCAAGGATTTGGTATGTAGGGTGATTTACCAAAGGAGCTTTAATTAGTTTGTGATTATCACAAGCTGATCAAAACAGTTCTGCCATTCTGTGTCAGACCCTCCCCCACTGACCGACCTGTCTGAGTCCACGCCATTCGGTTCTTGGGGAACACCCCAGACTCCAGGCTCTCTGGGAGCTCTTGGCGGGTATGTGAACTCACCCTCTGTTTTAAGCATCATTTTTTTTTGTTCTCTAAATGAAAACCACCTGTCTTTAAAATGATTTGCTTAAAACCAATTCATTTCTTTACTAGTAAGCCTCCCCCCACCTTTCTCCATCTCTTGCCAAGAATAATGGGAAAACCCTATTATCTTGGAAAGTGGTTTTCCCTCTGGTGGGAATCCAAAGCTGAATGATTTATCACCAAGTGTGCAGGCTCATGACTTTTCCTTGCCTCACCGTGCGCTCACAAATGTTCATGGTTTATTGTCCTTGCAACTTCAGCTGGTCGTATGGCAGCTCAGCCTTGGCGCTGCTTTGCTGTCTGTAGAATTCCTTCAAGTTTCTCTTCTGCTAGTAAAGAACCTACATCAGGGTACCTTATAAATGAAAGCTGGAGTTCAGTGTCCAAGTGACACTCTGGGGCAGCCTGTTCACTGGCTCACTGAGAGAGCTTCAATTCTAGGGAGGAGATGTTTACCCCATTTTAGAGTTACCAAAATGGAGGTTCCATGAAATTCGATGATTTATTCTCAGGCACATATGTTGAAAGAAGCCAGGATTAGAATCGGCTTAGTGTGGCTTTGAAGTCTACTTGTTGGCATACTTAATATTTCTTTAAAAAAAGATTTATCTGTATGAGTGTTTTGACTGCATGTATTGTGTGCACCACTTGTGTGCCTGGCTCCTCCATGGAGAAGGCAGGGAATGGTTTTGGATGCCCTTGAACTGGAGTAATCAGTGCTGGTTTCATCGAGCATCCATTTTGTTAACTGTAAAGTGGGGTAAACATCTACTCCCTGGGATTGGCATGAGACTCTCAGGGAGCCAGTGAACAGGCTGCCCCAGAACATGGCTTGGACACTGAACTCCAGCTTTGCTCTCATTTATATGGTACCCCAAACTAGGTTCTTTACTAGCAGGAGAGAAATCTGAAGGAATTCTGCAGAGAGCATGGCAGCCCCAAGGCTGAGTTGCCATAATGCCTGGGTCCTGTGGTAGAGTAGCTATGTTAACCACTGAGCCATCTATCACTCCAGCTCCCTTACTTAATGTTTCTTAAAGTGCGTGCTCTCCTCCTCCCTCTCCTCCTCCCTCTCCTCCTC
>PVIH01017628.1:0-12939 GCA_004025045.1 Sigmodon hispidus
TATTGTATTCCAAAGTGGCTGAACAAGCTTACACTCCCACCAACAATGGAGGAGTGTTCCCCTTGCTCCGCATCCTCTCCAGCATAAGCTGTCATCTGTATCTTTTATCTTAGCCAATCTAACAGGTGTTAGGTGGTATCTCAAAGTTGTTTTGATTTGCATTTCTCTGATGGATAAAGATGAAGAGCACTTTTTCAGGCATTTTTTTTAAATTCTTTTTACTTTTTTTTGATAAATACAAAATAAAGGAAAAAAAAAGAAATTTTTGTTCCGATTCCTCTATAGAGTTGTACTTTGAGGCATTTTATTTTATGTTAGAAGTTATTACCCTGCTCTTCTATATGTGGGATAGAAGGCAATATTTTATCTGTTAGTAAAGTTTATTAAGGTTGAAGTATAAAATGTAAGTGGAAGTTTTTGTCCTGCCAGAAACTCCCAAATACCCAACAGCCATTTCCCAAATAATTGACACAGAAACATAATATTAATTACAAACTCGACTGTTGTTAAGGTGTATTACTAACTATTTCTTACAACTTATATCAACCCACTTCTATTAATCCATGTTTTACCACATTCTCTTGGTTTACCTGTGTTCTAATATATCTTGCTCCTCTGGAGGTTGGCTGGTTTCTGCTCCTAACTCTACCTTTCTTCTCCCTGTATCTCTGCTTATATTTTCCATGGAGCCTTATTTTGCCAAGCTGTAGGCCAAACAAATCTATTTATCAACTAATTAGAGCAACACTTTAGTGTACAGAAAGACATCCCACGATAGAATAAATATAATTATAATCATTAGTAACACAACTGATAAAAAAGCAGATTTATAAAACTTAAAATTTAAGTAACTAAGTATTGTACATCGATGTAAAATTTTGTTATAAGTATTATTCTTAGTGAGAGAAATAATTTTTTTCTGATTATGTAGTCAGAAGTTTCTGTCCTGTTTGTTCCAGAAGCCGTCAATCCCAAATAAACACACAGAGACTTATATTAATTATAAATGCTCAGCCAGTACCTCAGGCTTAGTACTAACTAGCTCTTTCATTTAAAATAACCCATAATGCTTATCTATGTTTAGCCATATGGCTTGACACCTTTTCTTAGCAAGTCATTCTTATATTGTGTCCTCTGTGTCTGACTGGAAACTGTTGATACTGCCCTTTTTCTTCCAAGAATTCTCCTAGTCTGGTTACCCCCCAGGTACTTCCTGCGTGTCTACTGGCCAATAAACATTTTATTAAAGCAATTCAAATGACAAATTTTTATAGCATACAAGAGTATTATTCCACAGTAATATCATATATTAAAGGGTAAATAAAATAACTTCCTTATTGCAAAAAGCATGAGTTTAATCATAAGTTCTAATTCTAGTCTCTTAAAGAAGTATAATTACTATAAATTGTTTTAATAAAATACATAAACATTTAATATAGCATTCAATTATTTGAACGTTTTAAGTTTGTAACAGAATCAGAACCAGACCATCATCTATCACAAAAAACTCTTGAGTTGAGGGCTCTCCTCAATGGCCTAACAGTTGCCCTTCTATTCCAGTTATTGTAGATACCTATTACCTCAGTTTCTAAGGAGAATAGCAAATCTATCAAGAAAAGCATGAGAATTCTTGGTAGATGGGAAATTAGAGGCCATGTCTGAGTGCCTGGGTGATTATACTTAAGCACAGAAATAAGTGAAGGTTATCACTCAGTCATCTGTTCCTGACACATCTCTGATCCACCAGTTGATGAACAGTAGCTATTAGCTCCAGTGATCTTCCTTCAAGATCCAGCATGATACCACATTGTAGCCACTGCTGCATCACAACTGGAGATGCAGCTGGTGTAGCCAAAATGAGGACAAGCTTTAAGTGCCTCCCTGTGTACAGTGAAACATCTACAGATGCACTTACACCAGGGATTTTTAGCAGAGAAAAGATTGCTAGCATTCACTGTTCCTCGATTTACAAATTGTAACCACCAATGCTAGATACCCCAGTAGTAGTGACCATGGTGGGTTAAATAACCATTATTGAGTTCACAGTAATAAACAGGCAACAACCTTGTCTGGTCCATGGTTGCCTCAAAGTGTCATAGTAGCCATAACTGGGCTGAAAATATCTCAGTTACCAAAATCAGTACAATAAATTCAATTGGGTACACTTGTGCTTGGTGCATAGAATGGTGTATCTGAAGTGTAAAAGATCATGTCTGCCAACACAAAGTACTGTGTACAGGGAGACTGCCATAAGTGAAGGGAAAAGAAAAACTTTTTTTCCTTCTTCTTTATTTATTTTGTATTTATCAAGAAAAACAGTAAAATGAATTTAAAATGTTGATAAGTTAACAATAACTATAAAGAAGATAAAAATCATAAACATGACTTATCAAAGGTGATAATGTAAATAAGATTGCTACACATATATTTACTTTGTGTTCAGCTTTCCCTCTGAATTTTTTTCCATCCCTGTATATCCTTATTCAAGGTCCCTTCCTCCTCCCGCCACATCAGGTCATTTTTTTCTTCTCCACAACTCCCCATCCCCTCCCTGAGCAGGCAGCAGACAGTTCTATGGTCCCACTGACCCAATAATGCTTAGTTCAGTCTCCACTCCTGGCAAATCCAGTTTTGTCCCCCCTCCCTCAAGAGTGAGTCAGGTGTTCCTAAAGTTGGAGTGACTTTCTTTGATAAATGTAGTATATAGAAAGATGAATAACAACTCAAATGAATAGTATTTGGTGGGTACTGGAAAGATTATTTGAGTCTGAAATAAAGGATAAACACATTCAAGATGTTACCCAAAGATAAATGATGCTCTGACACTACTAGCTAAGGAATGAGAACTCAGAAAACTTCTCACTCCACAAGATCAATAAAATGACAGAAATTAGTATATTCTTTTTAATAACTCTACTTATCAATGAGCCCAATTCTCTAGTTAAAAGATAAAGGCTAGCACATTGGATTAAGAATTAAAAAGGGATTAAATTCCTTTTTTACATCTAAGAAAGATGCATCACTTTCAAAGATCTGTACTCTCTTAGGATGAAAAAGTGAAAAGTATTACAACCAAGCTGAAACAGGAAATAAATACCATTAGTGCTCAAATATCTGACTAAAACAAAAGCCTGAGGAACTAATCAGAAAAGAAAAAGGATGCTTTAGACTGATCAAGGGAACAGCCCATCAAGAGAACATTACAATCTTAAACATCTGTGAAGCAAGTTCAGGTAAACCCCATTTTATAGACCAAATACACTAAAAATCACATATAGATTAACCCACAGAAAGGAAGAGTAGGTAACTTTAGTATCTTTACTCTCAACAACAGACAGGCCATGTGATTTTTTTAAAAAGTAAACAAACATTAACATTAACAGACATAAACAAATTAACAAACCCCACAAAACATGTCACCAAAATACTATCAAAGCCAAATTCTTCTCAGTCAACTATAATTGTATAGTTTATAATCTGTAATTGGACTGCCTCAAAAATTGTTTCCATATTAAATCACAAAGCAAGTCTCACTATGTGCTGAGAAAGTTGAAATCACTACTTATATTCTACTTGACTACAATGAAACTAAAGATAGAAAACACACAAACTAATGGAGATTAAACAATACATTATTGGTTTTTAAATGAATCATTTAAGAAATTAAGAAAATATGAAATCACTAAAATTGAATGAAAATGAAAACACAATATGCCAAAGCTATAGAATACAATTGATAGTAATAAAGAGAATTGTGTACCTCTCAATGACTGGATAAGAAGACAAGAGATACCTCAAACAAATAACTGAAAAATGATGCATCTTTAGCCCTTAGGAAAACAAACAAACAAGCAAAAAACCCAAACAAACAGTCATAAATAAACAAAAGCAGGGCTGAAGTTAATAAAATAAAATATAAAAAAAACAATGAAAGGGAAAGTTGGTTATTTAACAAGATTAACTAAGCATTTAATTAGAAAGTAATTTAATTGCAATGTTGTTCTCTGGAAGTTATGCCACTTGAACTGACAATGTTTCCTTCAAGAAAAATTCCAGTACCAGGAATCCCCTTTGGAATGGTTGGTCAGAACAGTTCAAGTCACTCCAAAAGCTCTGTGTGTGTGTGTGTGTGTGTGTGTGTGTGTGTGTGTGTGTGTGTGTGTGTATCTTTTGGGTGGTTCTCAGAGGCTCAGAGTAAGACCCTGTTGCTAAAGATACTGCAGACTTAGGACACTACACTCAGATAATTCAAACTGGAACTAAGAAGAAAACTTTCTGTAATATAATTTCTATGGTACAAGAAAATACTATGCAAATTCCTTACAGAAGAAAGGAATGAATAATATTATCTAGTTGTAACACCTATGATACACAACAATGACCAGAATTAACAGATATCCAAAAAAGTACAATAAGTTTGCATTCAGTGTTGGTGGTAACCAGCAGCTGTCTAATTAAGACTAGGTGTCCAGCCAACATGAGGTAAATCATGCCTGGAACTAGAAACATCGTCAACTTTCTGGGACTCATGAAGTGATATATCTTAGAAAATAATTTACTACTATCAGTTTGCTAGACCAACATAATTCCTAAATTCACTCTCAGTCTCTTCTTATACCCACAGATAACTGTAGCTACCATAAAAGAAGCTTTTCTCTTTACTGTTATTGAGATGACTTTCCTGTTGGCAGAGTATTGAAGTCATCTACTGTTACTGCACTGGGGTCAATTCAATTTAAATCCATTAACAGAACAGATTTCATATGAAAAATAAAAGTAAAATATTATTTAATCATATAAATACATTATGGTGTACATAGAAATAACCAAGATGTAGATTATTTCCTTTTTTGTTTTGTTTTCGTTTTTTTCACATATATTCATTATTTGGTTTTTTTACATCATGCACCCCATAAAACTCAGATATCAGACCTCTCAGTATCATGCCCACTCTTATGATCTCCTCATTTACAAAACTGCCCATTCATGCTGTTCATTTGCTTATTGGAGGATAATTAATATCCCTGTGGCCAGACCCTTAAAGAAAACAAGTCTTTTCTTACCAATCCCTCTGCAGAAGTGAGGCATTGGGAAACTTAGCTATGTTCTAGCCTTGAGTTCTTGTGTACACTGACATGTCTCTCTTTTTATTATTTTTTAAAGTCCACTAAGGAGTGAGTTCTGAGGAACTGCTATACTACATTCCAAAGTGGTTGAACAAGTTTACACTACCACCAGTAATGGAAGAGTGTTCCCCTTGTCCTACATCCTCTCCAACATAGGCTGTCATCTGTATTTTTAATCTTGGCCATTCTGACAGGTGTTAGGTGGTATCTCAAAGTTATTTTGATTTGCATTTCTCTGATGGCTAAAGATGTTGAGCACTTTTTCAATTGCCTTTCAGCCATTTGTAATTCTTCTGCTGAGAAGTCCCTTTTTAATTCTGAACCCTATTTTTAATTGGATTTTTTAAGGGTTTGGGGTTCTAGTTTTTTCAGCTTCCTATATATTTTAGGGATCGATCCTTTGTAAGTTGTAGAATTGGTAAAAATCTTTTCCCATTCTGCAGGCTGTCAATTTGTCTTATTGACTGTGTCCTTGGCCTTACAGAAGCTTCTCAGTTTCAGGAGGTCCCACTTATTGATTGTTGTTCTTAGTGTCTGTGCTACAGGTGTTATATTTAGGAAGTGGTCACCTGGCTTTCCTGTTATTCCAAATGAACTTGAGTATTGGTCTTTCATGGTTTGTAAAAAATTGTGTTGGGATTTTGATGACAATTACATTATATCTGTAGATTGCTTTTAGAAAGAGTGCCATTTTCACTATGTTGATCCTACCTATCCAGGAATATGGAAGATCTTTTCATTTTCTGATATCCTATTCAATTTCTTTCTTCAGTGACTTAAAAGTTTTGTCAAATAGATCTGTTACTTATTTGGTTATGATTGCTCCAAGGTATTTAATGCTATTTGCATCTATTATAAAGGGTGATGTTTCCCTTATTTCTTTTTCAGCCCTTTTACTTTTAGTGTATAAGAGGGCTACTGATTTCTTTGAGTTAATCTTGTATCCTGCTACATTCCTGAAGCTATTTATCAGCTGTAGAAGTTCCCTGGTAGAATTTTGTGAATCACTTATGTATACAATCATGTCATCTGCAAATAGAGATAATTTGACCTCTTCCTTTCCAATTTGTATCCCCTTAATTACCTTTTGTTCACTTATTGCTTTAGCTAAAACTTCAAGAACTATGTTAAATAAATAAGGGGAGAGGGGACAGCCTTGTCCAGCTCCTGATTTTACTGGGATTGCTTTGACTTTTTCTCCATTTAGTTTGATGTTCACTGTCAGGTTATTGTAAATTGCCTTTATTATATTTAGCTATTATCCCTGTATTTCTGCTTTCTCCAGGATTTTTATCATGAAGGCATGTGGGATTTTGTCAAAGGCTTTTTCAGCATCTAAGGAAATGATCATGTGTTTTTTTTTTCCTTCTTTATTTTGTATTTATCAAAAAAACAGTAAAAAGAATTGAAAATGCAGAAGAGTTAACAATAACTATACAGAGGATAAGAATCATAAGCATGGCTTATCAAGGGTGGAAATGCAAATAAGATTACTACACATATATTTTCTTTGTGTTCAGCTTTCCCTCTGAATTTTTTTTCCATCCCTCTATATCCTTATTTCTTAAATTTGCTTATATGCTGGATGACATTTACAGTTTTCCTTATGTTGAATCATCCCTGAATTTCTGGGATAAAGCCTACTTGATCATGGTGAATGATATTTTTTATATGTTGTTTCATAAAGTTTGCCAGAATTTTGTTGAGAATTTTTGCCTCAATGTTTGTGAGGAAAATTGGTCTGTAATTCTCTTTCTTTGTTGCATCTGTGAGTGTCTTGGGTATCAGGGTTATTGTGACCTCATAAAAAGAGTTTGGCAATGTTCCTTCAGTTTCTACTGTGTGGAACAGTTTGAGGAGCATTGGATTACCTCTTTGTTGAATATCTGGTAGAACTCTGTACTGAAACCATCGAGGCCTGGGCTTTTTTTTATTTGGGAGACTTTTAATGACATCTTCAATTTCCTTTGGTGTTATAGGACTGTTTAGGTCTTTAATCTGGTCTTGATTTAATTTTGGTAAATGGTACCCGGCCAGAAAGCTGTCTGTTTCTTCTAGATTATCCATTTTTGTGGAGTATAGATTTTCAAAGTATGACCTAATAATTCTCTGGATTTCCTGGGGTTCTGTTGTTATGTCCTCCTTTTCATTTCTGATTTTGTTGATTTGGATAACTTCTTTCTGCTTCTTGGTCAGTTTCAATAAGGGTTTATCTATCTTGTTAACTTTCTCAAAGAACCAACTCATTGGGTTTTTTTTTTTGTATATTTTTTGGTCTCAGTTGTGTTAATTTCAGCTCTAAGTTTGATTATTTCCTGATGTCTATTCCTCTATGTGAGTTTTCTTCAAATTGTTCTAGGGCCCTCAGCTTTGCTGATAATTCTCTTGTGTGGGATTTCTCTATTCTTTACATATAGGCATCTAGTGCTATGAATTTTCCCCTTAAGACTGCTTTATTGTATCTCATAAGTTGGGGTATGTCATTCATTCATTTCCATTGAATTCTAGGAAGTCTTTGATTTCTCTTTTAAGTTCTTCCTTGACCCAGAGGTGGTTTAGTTGAGTGATGTTTAGTTTCCATGGGTTGGTAGGCTTTCTGTAGTTCTTGATGTTGTTGAACTCTAACTTTAGACCCTGGTGATCTGAAATGGTACAAGGTGTTATACACATTTTTTCATACTTATTGATATTTGTTTTGTGACCTAGTATGTAGTCAATTTTAGAGAAAGTTCCATGTGGTGCTGAGAAATATGTATATTCCTTTTTCTTTGGGTGGAGAGTTCAGTATATATCTACTAAGTCCATTTTTGTCATAACTTCTGATAGATCCCTTATTTCTCTGTTGAGTTTCTGTCTGGTTGATCTATCCAAGGATGCAAGTGGGGTATTAAAGTCTCCCACTATTAATGTGTGGGGTTTGATATGGGGTTTAAGCACTAGAAGTGTTTCTTTTATGTATGTAGGTGCCCTTGTGTTGGGGGCATAGATTTTCAGGATTGAGATTCATCTTGGTGAATTTTTCCTGAGATAAATAAGTAGTGACCTTCCTGATCTCTTTTCATTGATTTTAGTTTAAAGTCTATTTTGTTAGATATTAGAATGGCTACAACAGCTTGTTTCTTATGGCCATTTGATTGGAAAGTCTTTTACCAACCCTTTACTCTGAGCCTGTGTCTGTCTTTAAAGTAGAGGTGTGCTTTTTGTATGCAACAGAAAGATGGTTTCTGGTTTTTTTTGTCCATCATGTTATGGTGTGTCTTTTCATAGGTGAATTGAGTCCATTGATATGAGGGATACTAATGACCAATGATCAATATTTCCCATCATTTTTGGTAGTAGCTTGCATTTTTTTTTCAGGGGGGGGATAGTTTCTTCTGTGGGCTTATCAATTGTCTGTGGTTACATGGGTGTTTCTGGTTTCCTTAGGTTGGAGTTTTCCCTTTAGGGCTTTTTGCAGGGCGAGATTGTGGTTAGGTATTGTTTAAATCTGGTTATGTAATGAAATATCTTGTTTACTCCATCTATGTTGATTGACAGTTTTGCTGAGTACAGTATTCTAGGTTGGCATCCATGCACTTTTAGTGTTTGTATAATGTCTGACCAGGACCTTCCTGCTTTCATTGTTTCCATTGAATAGTCTGGTGTTTTCTGATGGGTCTCCCTTTATAGGTAATTTGACCTTTTCCTTTGCAGTTCTTAGTATTTTTTCCCTATTCTGTAGGTTTAGAGACTTGATTATTATATGGTGAGCAGTCTCTTTTTTGTGGGTCTACTCTGTTTGGTGTTCTGTAGGCTTCCTGTATATAGGCATTTTCTTCTTTAGGTTGGGGAAGTTTTCTTCTATGATTTTGTTGAATATATTTTCTGTGCCTTTGAGCTGGTATTATCCTTCTATTTCATTTATTCTCAGGTTTGGTCTTTTCATGGTGTCCCAATTTCCTGGACATTTTGTGTTATGATTTTTTGGTTTTAGTGTTTTCTTTAACTGATGTATCTATTACTGCTATTGAGTCTTCCACCCCAGAGATTCTTTCTTCCATCTCTTGGAGTCTGTTGGGTATGCTTGGCTCTATAGTTCTGGGTCATTTTTTTCAGGTTTTCTATTTCTAGTTTTGTCTCAGTTTGTGCCTTCTTTATTGCTTCTATTTCAGTTTTTAATTCTTGGTAAATTTTTTTCACCTGTTTGTTTCTTTTTCTTGGTTTTCTTTATTTTCTTTCAGGGCTTAGTTCATCTCTTCTAATTTTTTGTTTGTATTTTCTTTTATTTTTTGTTAGTCTATTTACATTTTTTATTATTATGAATATAGAAGTCACATTTTCTATTCTTGTATATCCTTATTCAAGGTCCCTTTCCCCTCCCACCACATCAGGTCATTCTCTCTTCTCCACATCTCCCCATCCCCCCCATGGGCAGGCGGTCCCAAGGTCCCAGGGTCCCAATATTGCTTAGTTCAGCCTCCACTCCTGGCAAATCCAGTTTTCTCTCCCCAACATCAAGACTGAGTCAGGTGTTCCTCTAGGGGGAGTGGGATCCAAGCAGTCAGTCCAAGGTGTTTCCAATCCCAAGCTGTTCAGTGGTTGTGGTTTGCAGCTTGGGCATGCTTTGCTTTTGTTGTTGTTGTTGTTTAGAGTCTACTAATAAGTGAGTACATCCCCTGCTTATCTTTCTGGGTTTGTGATATCTCACTTAGGAGGATATTCTCCAAATCCATCCATTTGCCTGCAAATTTTAGGATATCATTTTTTCTTACTGCTGAGTAATGCTCCATTGTGTAGATGTACCACAGTTTGTTAATTCATTCTTCAGTTGAGGGGTATTTTCTTCTATTTCTTTAAGAGAGTTTTTTATATCCTCTATTAAGGCTTCTATTAGTTTCATAAAGCTGTTTTTGAGGTCATTTTCTTCTATTCCCTCTTCATTGTTATGTTCAGATCTTGAAGCTATAGAGCTACTTGCTTCTTCTGGTGGTGTCTTGTTGACATTTATATTGTTGTATGTATTTTTTGCACTACCATCTGCCCATTGTTTCCCCAGTTCTTGGTCAACTTCTTAATTAGCTATGTGCTCAGAGGGTCAGCTGTTCTCCTGAGGTTGCTGTCATCACCTCTTGACCTCTCACCTCTTGGCTGTGTGCCCAGGGACTTGGCTGTTCCTCCACTGCTATTACACAAGCTGTGAACTGGGTGGTCTGTGCTCTGTGTCGAAGCCAAGAAGCCATCTCAGGGCCTGGTTTAGGGTGGCAGAAGTCACTTTCAGACCTCGGATTTCCCCACTGTACTCCTAGGAACTCCCCTGCTTCTCTGCTGCTACCAGCCAGTCCCTCTCTGTGCAGACTGTGCTCCCCACAGAAGTGGAGTTTCTTACTTCAGGGGCATGCACCTAGGACCCAGCTGTTCCCCCACTGCTACCCTCCCAGCTGTGATCTGGGCAGGCAGCAGAGCGGCAGATCAGGGCCCGGGTTCAGGGGCAGAAATCAAATTATTTCTTACAAAAACTCTCTCTAAAAACATTTTTTAAAATTATTAACATTTTTAAAAATTATTTTATATCAAGTTGTGAAAATGAGATAATTGTATGCTTCTTTCCATTATTGTGTAATTATTCAATATATCTAAGATGATAAATATATTTGAGAGGTTACAATATGCTAGAGTACTTTCTGTGCATACTTTATTTTATATGCAATTATATTTGTTTGAAATATATAGTTGCTTGAATATTTGTTTATGTGCCTATGTTATATTAAGTCTTAGGAAAATGAAATACAACTTAAGTTACAAACAAAAAAAACATTTTTTAAAATTTGTGGAGAAGAGAGAATGACCTGATGTGGTTGGAGGGGTAAGGGACCTTGAATAAGGATATACAAGGATAGAAAATGTGACTTCTTTATTCAAAATAATAAAAAAGTTAAAATTATGTTTAAGCTTTATGTAAGCAATTACAATTTAAAAAAAATCATAAGCTGCCAAAAACAAATCCCAATTTGACAACTAGCACATAATTCAATTTAATTTTTAATTGCCAGAAAAAGAATGTGACATTTATAAGGCAAAATCTGATAAGGTTATATAGAAATGCTGATGGTAGTATTTGATAATAAGGGTTGTAATTATTATATTTGATAGCAACAAATGTGAAAAAAGATTCTTGAAATTTTCTCTGAATTTTGTCCAACATGAGAAAATAATCTTAGCAAAAAGTCCAGAAAAAATTAAATGAATGTGCACTACCAAACCCACATTTTTAATGTGTCCAGAGATGTTGTTCCTCTCTTTTCTGGCATGGGGTTGACAATAAACCAAGCTCTTAATTACATGTAGTGGAATTCTCTGCAGGAGATAACATAGCTTTAGCTTGTAGTGTTTCCTATGACCTCCACATTCTGTCTCCATGGAATCCACCTGGGGAGTTTCCTCCTGTATCCAGGGTTTTCAAAGGTTAGGCCATCAGTCTCAAATCATCACACAGTACTGCATCTGAACAAAGAAATATTTATATGAATGATAATAAATTTACAGCTTTGTGAAGGCAGTTCCTTCTGAGAAAAAAATCCTTTTTAAATGTGCATATTATATATATCAAGTATATATCAAGGGAAGACACCTGAGCATTCCAATAACTTTGAGAATTTACTGGAATAACTTTTATCCCTGCTACAGGTAAGCTGAATTGAGGACAAGAAAAATTCCTGGTAAGGGCAAAACTTCATGAAATGATAAAAAACAGAAATAACAGTATATAGTAATAATTGAGACAAACTACTTTTTAAAAATTCTTTTAATAAAGATTTATGGTAAAAATTAAATGAAGATAAAAGTAAATTATCAATTAAACATGTAAATTGAGGAGAAAATTAAAAGAAACATAATATGAAAGAGTATTCTGTGATGTGGGAATGTCTTTCTGTATGCTGTGAATATCATTCTTTAAATAAAGGAACTGTTTTGACCCATAACAGACATCATAGAAGTAGGCAAAAGAAATCTGAGCATAGATGGGGGAAGGAGGGCGGAGTCAGAAGAGATACTATCCAGCTGCCTAAGTAAGAAAATGTAACAAAATAGGTAAGCCATGGGATGTGTAGCAAGAAAGATTAGTGGAAATGGGTTGAATTAAGATGCAAGAGCTAGCTAGCAATATGCCTCAGCAATAGACCAAACAGCATGTGATTAATATAAGTGTCTGAGTCACTTTTGCAGGGAAAGCAGCTACAGGTGGTTCTGGACTTGGGACTAGGCTGGGCCAGAAACCTCTTGTTATAATTCTGAATACTATAAATTCTAATATCTAGATGGAATAAATTAGCCTTTAGAAAAATGTAATATGAAAGGTTTATTAAATCAGAGATAATTTAATAACATAGCAAAGTTAAAGCAATTATAGACATTATGAAATATCTTTATCAAATATGTCTTCTTTCAACACCTCATGCTCAATAAGCATATTCTAAATTTTTACAAAAAAGATTAATTCCTATTATTTACCACTTTCTTCAGAGATTGCAAAAAGAAAGAAACACTGCCTCTCTGTGACTAATAAAAGAAAGATTTTTAAAATGGCTGCACCATGCAGGCAACATTGAGTAAATTTAAAAAAGCAGTTTGCTATAGCTGATTTACAACGGAAAAATGTCACTTCCCTGTAGTGTGGTGCCTGCCCTGAGAGAAGTTTAAAATGAAAGCAGAAAAGAACAAGCCATGAGAATATCTCAGTTGCCAAGGTGAAAGATTATGACCCTTCAAACCCCAGTCCATCTATAGGAACACCTGACTCACTCTTGAGGGAGGGGGGACAAAACTGGATTTGGCT
>PVIH01017628.1:19595-41375 GCA_004025045.1 Sigmodon hispidus
TTTTTTTTTTTTTTTTTTTTTTTTTTTTTTTTTTTTTTTTTTTTTTTTTTTTTTTTGACTTAGGGTTCTTGTTTTAAAAAAAAGAAAAAAGGAAAGAGATACAGATATAATAGGATATAAGGGTAGATTATTGAATTTACTTTAAAAATTACTAGATTTAAATATTTTACATTGGATTTGATTTTTTTATCTATTGTTTACAAATTGCATATATTGATATAAGGTTGAGATTAATTTTGTCACTGTACATATATTCCTATTTGTTCAAGTATTATACATTGTAATACAAATTGCTAGTCCAGGAAATTTATCTGTCCCTTGGCAGCTTGTATAACATCTTCAGATTCTATGAAAACCAGTCCTCAGAAAGAAGTTTTCAAGTAATTTCCTGTTTGTTTTCTCAAAGACCTTGTCTGAAGTATGTGATATCTTCAGCAATAAGGTTTTACCAGTCTGTGAGGCACCCAAGAGGAAAAGTAATAGCTTATATTGCTTTGGGAGTCTCTTTTATCTCCCTGACCAAAAACCTGACGGGATGTTTCTTTCCCATGCCTAGTGCTGAAGTATTTGGTATATAGTTTATGAATTTTAGGATATCATTGTCACTCTTTATAGTGTAACCCCATTTAAATGTGTTTGTGTGTATGTGTGTGCACATGTGTTTGTTTTAAAGTAAACATATAAAAATAATGCTTCCTTCTGGCTTTTCCAAATGGATTTATTGTTATTTATCTCCCTTTCTTCCCTCAAAATAAATTTAGTTTTAATAATTTGTTTAAAATTGCAATATTGACAGAACACAGGAACTCCACTGAACTATGAGCTGATGCATATAATCTTTTTTGTGTAAAATGGGTAAAGCATACAATCCTTTGGCCCAAAGTTTCTTTTCTGAAATGATTCATTTCAACAGAGGTACTCATCAAAAGTATTCTCTATGCTTTGAAGACTTATACAAATACTAGACAAGTTATTTAAAAATACCTCAACATAGAATCTGTGAAAATTAGAAAATATAAAAGTAAGTTTTAGTACCAAACCATAAATATTTCAGACAAAACATATGCAATACATTTATTTCCATTGTCTGTACAAAATCTTAGTAAGATCTATATTGTCTGTGTGTTGAGCACGTAGATATTCTGAAAAAAAAAATACACATCTTACTGTTACCACTTTAGGATAATAGAATCTTGAGAGAAAGGTTTTGCTTTTCACTGTGTGGATTCTGTATGTTTGTACATTTCACAATAAGATACACCGTTCTTGTAACTTTAAAATGTCTGATGTACCACGAAAATTGCTGTCAACAGTTATTGAGACTTTCTCATCATCCCTTGAAACTGTCTTTCCCATGCCTGTTCACAGTAATTTTCAAATTTATCATCATTGATCACCTTTGAGTTCTGAAGACTGGCCTGGGAAATCTTCTGAGACTGGGTCTGTCTGATAACCATCAAAACTTCAAGTGAACTTAATTAACCTTGACATTGTTCCTACGGCTCTGCTGCCCCAACACAATCTTTGTTTGTCTTAACACTCTCTCTCTAGTTTCTGATAGATGCTACATGCTAATGAATGTTACTGCCAAGTTTTATTTCACTAAAATCTTGCTAAGGTTTGTACCCAAAATATCTGAAATTACGAGTCCCCAATGAAATTGTGTTGGCCACCCTTTGACCTAAGAAAATAAACATGGATCAAAACTGTGCATGCTGTTTAGGATCAGTAACAACGGCTAAAATGTCCATACTTTGGTCTGCTTTATATAGCTGCTTTATTCATGTGCATTTCAGCCTGGTTTCTTTCTGGCTCCAGGAATTTAACAGGAATAAATATCACATAAAATAACTTAAAGATGTTTGTATGTTTAGGTTACCAAGACAGGACACTAATGAGAACAGTACTATGCCGATGTTTTGTTTGTATCAAAGCCAGAGGGATTAAACAAATACAGAATTTTTTTCAAAGAGCAATTCCCTAGTTTTGTTTTGCTTGAACCTTCGCTACTCTGAAGCTGATTAGAAGAGATGTCCAAACCATTTAGCGTTTAAGACAAACTGGGGTAGTCTTATGTCCACATGCACACACTAGACAGAAAAATCCTTTTAATTAGTTTCGGAACTAGGTGGGGAAACTGTGCCAATTAGACAGAGATAATGATCATAGAAAATGAGAGATTCAAAATTAAAGTCCTACATTCATCTCAAATAGAAATTAATTCTATTCTTGAGAATTCTTCAATTTAAACAAAGACACTCAGATAAAGCTCTGTGTATATAGGTTGTGTCTTTCAGTAAGAAGAACTGAGACTACATAAAAACCAAGCATGATGGCACACACAATTATAGTCTCAGCACTGGGGAGACTGATGCAGGCAGATCTCTGGAGCTCACCAGAAACCAGCTCTGGCCTACTTGGTAACATCATGTCAGTTAAGGAAAATTTGTCAAAAATAAATAAAAGCAAAAATTTAAAAATCAATAAAAAGGTACCTGAAAAACAATACCTGAGGTTGTCCTCTGGCCTTTACACACTTGCACAAATGCAAAGACACCCAACACAAACACATCTATAACTGACACACGTGAACATGACATACATGAACACATGCACATGTGTATACACATGCACACACACAGTTCTATTTTCTATGTAAGTCATCTCTGACTAAGATGACATTGCTTTTTTTAATTCCCATCCACCCACCACATTTATCTTTCTGGTATCCTAAGGAAATCTCATGTAAAAATAGGTGATAATTTTTCAAGTCTCTAATTTTGTCTCCTTCACTCCTAATTCTGAAGAAAAGGTTTTCATGCAATTGTGCTAATTAATATGTGTAAGAAAGATGGTATTGAAACTAAAAATGTGTGAACGTCAGTGGCACTGCTGAGCTGATGGGGATGGAAGCCTTCTGCTTTGAGTGCTCACCAAGTCTGCATCTGAAAAACCAGACTTTTTCTGGGAAGCTAGTTTCTCCATGGCACCCAGAGTCACTCCTATTGTGGCTACCAAGGATGTGCTAGAACATAATCTTAGAATTAACAAAACACTGACTGAATTGAAATATGGGCTTTAGCTCTATCCTTAAGCATTGCTCCTTCACAATTCATGTTACTGGTTGGAATCTCTAGCATCACTTACTCTAACCACAGGAAGAAAAGGATACTCAGTGAGAAAAGCAAACCTAGCACACAGAGAATATTATTGGTCACTCACTCTGTATGGATTATGTCACTCTCTGAGAAATGAAGCTATGAAATGATAAATATATATGTACATATACATACATATATATATATATATATGTTCTGACAGTCGTGGTGTTGGTTACACTCAAAAGGAAGAGACAAGCAAGTGAAATCAATGTGCACAGAGACAACACTCTTCCTAGGAGTCACCATCTTGCTGGCTAATTCCCCTCAACAAAACATTAATTACTACTTAATTCTTTGCCACTATTTATAAAATTGTAAAAGTTTATTTGATTTCTTTTTCTTAAGTCTACAATAAAATATGCACCCAGATGTTTGCTGCCAAAAAATTATCCAGACTCTCTTGTCCTCTTAGCTGATCTGGATTGCTGGATCTGAAACATAGAGTGGGGGAAGGGAGACAGAGGAGAGAGCACACAGGACAAAGCTCCTAATGCACAGCATCATTCCTGCTTTTTGTTGTTGTATATAAATCTTATCATCTATTTATATTTTATCTTTGTGATAGCCAAATGATTAGTCTACAGTCCTGTTTTCTTTTCTAAGTCAATAATCAGATTGTTGGTCTTAGAATAATAGAAAATTACTTATTGTTGTTTACTTTCAAACTATTTAATGCAGATTTCTACTTATTTGTAACACAATGTCAACTGTTTTAAATCAAAAGTTCAGTAGAATGAGAAGTGAGGAAGATTCAGTGGGAGTCACCAAATGGGGAAACTATTTACAGAGATTTGCATAAGACTGATGAAAAATGAACACTGCAGTCATCTCTGGTTCCAGACTCCCAAGGGAAGTGATGGTGTCACCACAGGCACCTGATAGTTCAGATGGAGGGTGTGAGGAATCATCCACCCTAGAACTGGAAACCCAAGGCTGTCAGAGTGGTGAAGCCCTTACCAAACCATGTGACCTCCAAGTGGCCCCTTGTTGAGCTAACCAAAGTAACCAAAGGAGGTGAAGAAGAAAGGAAGGGGGTTATAGAATGACTCTGGAGACATCAGCCTCCCAGGTACCAGAAAAAAAAACTGAGAAGGCTGAGAATGAACATGAACCAAAGAAAAGAAGCAACATGTCCACCTTCTTATATTCTTGTCATGAGCAGTGACCCCACTCTTGCATGACCTGACCTCTTAAAAAAATTATCTGGTCTATTCAATACCTTTATGAGGTATAGGATATAAGAGCAAACTTTAATCATAAAAGACAAGTGACTGATACATGTGAAGAAAAATGCCTGATTAGGTGTACTGTGGAAGCATATCTCTGCCACTGTTGCATACTTTAGTGTTGCTGTTTCCTAGTGACTCTAATGTTATTGCGGTGTATGCTTCAGTTAATCATGATAACTTACAATCCTGGTGTTTTGGGAAGTGCAAAAATGAATCTATTGGTCTTAGATACCTTGTTATCAATATTATATATTATTTGTTTTTTTCAGGAATTTAAAAATTCCTTATTAGTCCATATTCTTGAAGCCATATCATTATGTTGAATTGGAATAGCAGAAGCAAGCCCTCGTGGACTACATTAGTTCAGCTTTATACAGGAAAGTCCTTATTAAACTACAGCTTAACGCTCTGGGTTTAACTAAGAGTCAGAGTGAGAAATGACCACGTGAGGAATGCTTCTGCTTATTCTACAAAACTTTCCTATAGCATCTGCTATTTCATGACACTTTTTCTGTTCAGAGCCATATAAACTCTACTTTCAAGAGCTTTTTGAAAATGAGATTTCCAGTTTTACTTCCTTGCTTGCAAAAATTGCTGAGGCAACCAGATTAAATCAGATTTATATGTCACTGCTGCCACTAAGTGGATCCTTGATTCATTTATTGTTTATTTATAATGACCTGCTTTTTGTCTTTGAAAAGAATGTCACCTAAAATGATTATTAATAGAGGAATATAAATTCAGAACTAGAAATGTAAAAGATTCTTCATTGTCAGAAATCCAATTGACTCAAACTGCAATAACTATATAAAATCCCACATATACATATATATGTATAAACAAACAGGTACATATATGCATATGTACATACACAATATATTTTCAAGTGTACAGTCACAAAATATTTATATATATATATCCTTGTTTATATAGTGTACAATATGTCACAAACATATAAGAATTAAATGACTGAATAAATCATTCACAAAATGACTTTCAGAAAGTATGTTGTGCTAAAAAAGACAATTAGACTTCAGTTATTCATTTATTAATTTCCCAAAATTTTATAGAAGTGATTTTATACATTCAGTGAACTCAATATCTGTCAGGTAATACTTCTGTGCTCAGAGATTTTAGACCAGTGAAACAGGATATGGTGGTGAGCAAGTAAATACTCTAGCTGCTGAGAGATAGTGGTTATAACACACAGGAAATGCAAGTAGATTAAGAGGATCAGAAGATAGTTCATCTCATATTTTCTTCCCAAATAACCAACATCAGAAACTGGAGTAATATTTACAAAAGTTTGGGGGGAAATGTGACTCAAAAATTTTATGGCTCTAAGTTCTCTCTCAAATATAAACACAAAATCATGGTACTGGATTTTGTATCACTGTGACAAAATATCTCAGACAAGCAGTTTTTAAAAGAAAAGGTTAATTTTCAGAGGTTTTAGTCCATGGTCGTTTGACCCCATTGCCTGGGGCCTGAGACACAGCAGAGCGTGAGATGGAGAATGCTTAACAGAGCAGAAGTGCTCACCCCCATTGCAGGAAAACATGGAGAGGAAAACCCTGAGGCCTCATAAAATGCTCCTCACTGATCTGTTCCCTTCAATTCGTCCCCAGCTCCTAACCTCTCTAGCAAATTCCAATAGTAGCATTCACCAGAAGACAAAACTTCAAAGTCTGAGCTTTGTGTATATGTGTTGGGGTTTAAGATTCAAACCATTAAAAACAAATCAGCCCTATCACTTTGTGTGTATATACAGCTGCTTGTGCATACAAATTTTTTTTAATAAAAGGAATTCTTGAGGATGAGATCCAGTCAATTTAAGTTTATTAAGAGCAAAAGTAAATACAGAGTGGAGTGTGCTCACAATGGATATATTTCAAATACTTCAGAGTCAGAGGTAGAGGAATCCAACATATGAGATGTTACATACATACATATATGTATGTGTTATATGAGTGTATGTAAATGTATATGTATACATACGTATGTATGTATATGTATATATATATATATACTAGAACATTTAAGCAAGAACATATGCAGTGGATATTGAAGGCATTTTAACTGAGGCTACTTTCACTATTACGAAAAAGACCATTATAATGTGAAATTAATAAATATAATTCAAAAACCAGACATGAGAATATACTGGTATTCATATTATTAAAAGCAAAAAATCAAGACATGTTGAATATATCTAAAGAAAATAACTCATTTTAAAAAGTTTCAATGATGCTTGAGACAATTTTCTAAAATGCTGAAGGTAAGAGTAAATTTTTACTTGATCCCCCAAATATTCCTCAATATTAACTGATTCTTAAACTGGAAATAGCCTGACACAAATGACCCCACCTTATGCATCCACAGTCCTCTATGAAATGCAAATGTGCCCTTGTAGCATTGCTAAATCCTGAACTTTATGACATCTTAGTGGCTTTGATATATTTCTTTAAATTAGAAGATAAACATTTCTCCTTTCTCAGTCCACTTTCCTTCTCACACTTTTTTTTACTGGTGCTGGCTTCTTTAGTGGAATTGATGCACCTTCTGAGTTTAGGTCTTGTGAGTCAACTGAGGATCCTAACAAAATGGGGTGGGGGGATGAGAAGTTATGAAGGGTCATCTCTTCCTTTCTGGTAAAGAAATTATCCTGTGTTGAAATTCCATTTTGTTTTGCTGAAAAACTGATTCATACATTTTCTTAATTCTAACCCATAAGTACATATTTAAAGACCTATACCCTATGTGATTTCAGGCCCATGGGACATGCTTTTGTGCTGGCTTGGTTAATAACTGACTTATAGCGGAAACATTTGATGTAACAGTTATTGCCCTTTGGTAGAAAAAAAAAGCTAATCTCAGTTTATCATTCTCCTTTGGTTAAGTTAGTAACAAACTCACAATAGATTAAATAGTTAACTTCTAAATCAGTTTTGAAAAATCGAATTGATAACAAACTAGATTGTTGCCAGATATAGAACTAGTCATGAGTAAAGGAAGAGATGAGATGGAGATACTAGAAACTGAAGGCAGACTTAGTCTAGGCAGCAGTGGAATCGAGGCTCCTATACACAGGTTTGTAATGTACCACACAGAAAGGACTAAAGAGAGGACCGAGACAGATAAGCATTGGATGAAGGCTCACAGGGGATGAAGGCATCAATCTAACATTATGCTTGTCAACTTCTGCAAAGGACCAGAATTACTACAGAGCAGAAGATTATATCTGTGGGCACACTGTTGAAGCAAGTGAGCTCCAGTCGCCCTTCAGTGAGCATGGATGCTATTCTCCAGTTAATGTGACTGTTAGATGCCATTTGCTTCTAGATGCTTCCATACACACTGGGGGACAAGTTCACAGTTACTAGCTGGCAGAGGGACAGCTCCAGGACTTCCATTTGGGATCAGCTGAGGTTTTCCCCAGACCACCTCCTGGCCATCTTGCTTCAGCCTCTTTCTTGTGGGTTTCTTCTGAAGATTACCTCTTCATTGTGTCACACATGGATCCTGGTCTCTGGCCCTGTTTTAACCCTTTATAAGTTACAGTTTGATGTCCATATTCCTCTTCCCGTCTTTGTCTTTCAAATATTTATCAATCTCTTATTATGTGTAAGCCACTCTCATAAGCCCCTGATGAGAAAGCCATCAAGGGAGGCTCTCCAACTCCCAAACAACCTTGAGTCATGTTCCATTTGGTTGATCACACTCATAGTTCACCAAAAATTAAATAAAGTTGATCGCTCATATTTTTTCCAAGTGGGATCTTTAGGGGCATAGCATATCCATAAAGTGTTGTAAGTATGCACTATGTAATCCTCTAATTTCACTTTTAAAGACAAGAGTAACAGTATATAACTCTAAGGGTAATATATGTGTGTATGTATATTATATACGATGCATATTCTCTCTCTCTCTCTCTCATCTGTCTCTGTCAGACACAGAAACTTAAGGAAATAAAAGAAAATCAGGTTGGTTAATTGGCTAATGCTATTAGGCTGTTAATTTTATTTATTTTCTAGAACAACATATTTACATTATACCATAAGAGGAAATTTATTTACATAAATTATGTCAAAAAAGAAGTAATATAAAACTAAGAATTTATTTAGAGATGTCTTTTTCATAATAGAGAGCTATTAAGTACAAAACAGCTTTACCACAAAGATACTCAGGAGAGCAAGAAAGGGTTATGAAAGTGAAGCCATGGCTGAATCTCCAAGGAAGCTATAAAATCACTACAGAAGATCAGCATTAGAACAGGCCAGCAGGTGGCGCTGGTGCTGTGTGAAATGCACAGAAAAAAAAAAGCAAGGCCTTGTGGGAAAAACAAACACCGAGGCAAGACCTTCAGAGGAAAATAAACCCAACTTTACAATCCCCTAAAGGTGACATGGTTGTTCCTTATGTCTCCTGTCTAAGCTGCATTACATTCCACTGTCTCACTGTTCAGCCTTTGTGTCCTAAGAGAAAGCTTTGGCCAACGGGCTGTTTTCATGTGCCGGCCTCAAGTTTCAACAGAGCTCTGACATTTCCCCTCTAATTTGAACCTTATCCATAAATCCAAAGTTTCAATATGGAAGATGGTGTAAAACTCCCCAGAATGCTTCTGAGTTCTACAACTTTGGGGGAGAGTATTATCCCACAATTATCTTTTGCTTGGCCAAAATAATTTTTTAGTTTAAGTTCAAATAATTATTTTGTTTCTAACGTAATATGGTTTTGCACAATTCAAATAAGCTCTTAAAAGCAATGTCAGATATGCAAAAGGAGTCTCAACATAGATACCTCATACACAAATGTCTTTTTAAAGCCTGGAAGATGGAATCAGTTCTGTTCTGTATGATATGAGTTATTTATTATCTAGTGTCTGCTCTGTAAAATCAGTTTTCATGGTTCAGAAGTCCTGGTGTAGAAAGCAAGTAAATCAGATTAAAACACAAAAATCTAAATTGTGAATACATTACCCCAGCCAGCCTTGCATTTCACAACTAATTTGTGCTTACAAATTGTCCTTAACTCCAATGATCTCATGTAATAATTTATTGTGTATCAAATAAAGATGGCCTGAAGATCAGAGAAGACAGAGGAACAAGCCACAACCACTTCTCACCTCTCCAACTCCTCAGCTGAAAGAGGAAGATCCTGTCTCTAAAAATCCTCAGATTGAATAGGGAAGTGAAGAGAGTCCCAAAGCCTAAATGGAAGAGGGCTAAACTCCTGACTCCTCCCGCCTTATGTTCCTTTACTTCCCAGTCGTTTGTTACCTTTTTCAAACTTCCTAGTGCTGGAATTTAAGGGTGTGTGCTTCCCAAGTACTGGGAACAGAGGCATGTGATGCCAAGTGCTGGGATTAAAGGTGTGTGCCAACACTGCTTGGATCTGTTTTTTTTGTTGAACTGGATCAATCTAGCTTAGTCTAGGCTAGCCTTGGACTCACAGACATTCAGATTGATCTCTGCCTCCCATGTGCTAAGATTGAAGGTGTGTGTCAACATTGCCTAACCTCTATGGCTTACTCTCTGGCTGGCTTTGTCATCTGATCTTCAGGCAGTCTGTATTTGATACATAAGATACCACCACAGTCTCGCAAGATAAAAAATAATCTAATGTAGCTAATTCATGAAACATCCTCAATTACTGCCAGCTTTAAGGAATCACAGTCAAAGAAACATAAGTTTCATAACAAGTTAAGAAAGAAGGAACAGAAAAATTATGCATGATATCTTTGATGAAATATTATATTATTTAATTACACAAGGATTTATACTTTACTAAACTATGTACATATTAATTCATTTTATCTTTGCAATTATCACATTTGGCAGATGCTCTCATGATCCCTCTATTCTAACAAAAGACATTGACATTGAGAAATTATAAACAGCTTCCCAAGGACAAACAAATAATAAGATACTCAGAATATGAATGCAGACAAACAGAAAGATACAGGCATTTTCAGGGATGAAAGTGAACATTAAAATGCCCAATTTAAGTTACAAAAGGTGTAACTGAAGTTGAAACCAAAGACTTGATTTGTGATCTGATGATCTCTCATGCACTGTGTTCAGTTGTATTTCCCTTTAATATAAGTGCTTTCACAACTGTGTCAGACTAGCTAGTTCACCTCAGGTACTTCTTTGCACTTTGCCAAAATGCTGTTTGAAATTTCATGCCTAATATTGATGTGAGCTCCACTATAAATTCAGAAAATCTGTTGTCTTTTTTTCCCCAATACTCTTCAAACAATATGCTATCCTACCAGAGAAGTTGATAGTGCTACCTTAGTGATGAGTTTTAAGGAAAAAGGAAACATAGAGGCTTAGATATTAAAATTCCAGAGCTATATTCATCCTGGCAAGATGATGAAAGATTACCAGGTGCCTTCAACCATAAGCATCCAACATTACTGAAAATGGCTTGCTTGTTGTCTTACCAAGGGCATATGTAGATACACTAAAAATATCAAAGCTTGCAATATTTCATTTTGAATGTATTTATTTTAGAGCCTGACTGCCACTTGCCAATATTTCATTCTTGATGACTTAAGTTCTTCTGTTTTCTTTATTCTTATTAAAACAGTTCTTTAGCCTCTGAGGAGGATGCTGATTGTATCAGTCACTTTTGGTTGAATTATACTGTATGGGAAGAGATAGCTCAACTGCCAGATCTTAATAGCTTGCAACATCAGAGCTTCCTTTCTTGTTCATCTTATATAACAATCACAGATCAGCTATGGTTCTTCCATCTGGGAACCACTGAGGCTCAAGGATCATTCCATCTGAGACCAGCCAGTGCAAGAGCTATGGTGAAAGGAGCGTGGTAAAACCATATAGTACAAAACATAGATTCTTTCCTCAAGATGGCTTGATGACACTTCTAAACATATTCTATTGGCCAGAGTAAGCCATATGGCCAAGCATGATGTCAATGGAAATAGAAAACTTAATGCTTTATAAAAGACTAGAGGTTTACCTAATTAATATTCAGAAAATGCTATAGCCATCACATTTAATTATATTGGAGTAGGAAGGCTTTTTCCTTGATAAATTAATAGTGGAAAAGTACAAGCAAAATTTAAAACATCATTTAATGCTTATGAAAAAAACATTAAAGGGCCAAAGCACTGAAATGCACCTCAACCTTGCCCAATAGTAACATGTTGGAGAAAAGTCTTTTAATGGTACATTGTTGATTTGAAGAAAGAACCACAAAACAGAACTCAGCGGGGCTGCAGATTATTCCAAGGGGGAATTACTCCACCACCAGGCCCACAGCATATGTCTGGTATTGCAGCTTCTTTTGTAACACTGGGGAAAATGCAAGCTTCATTCTAACTCACTACATTGTAGTTTTTCCCAAGCATGTTACCCAGAATTTAAAGACTGATGGAGGGCAGGGAAGCCCTGAAAAGTTCAGGCGCACATAAATCAAGGCATAGCATCATTTGGTTCTGAAAAGTTCTGTCCAAGTCATTTGGGTGGAAGTAGACAGATTTATAGTGAGTCTTAAGAAATCTGATATGAAAATTGAAGGGTATTAAATGTATGATTTGGCTGCAACAACCAACTGCAGCCATTTTAAATAGACTGAAACCTTGATTGCTAGTGGTTCAAATTACATCGAAATAAGAGGATCTGTATCTTCAGAAAATGATTAGAATGAAGGTTTGAATGAAATTTTTTTGGAAGTTAAAATGAGATCTAATTTACATACAGGAATGAAGCTCATCCATCTGTAAAATCTGAGGCACCAAACTGATTGAAGCTGTGCTGTCTAGCATGTCTAGTCCTAACTCTAAAATTTTTATACAAATATATATTAGGATAAGAGTCATGGTCCTCATGATTTATAAAATGGTTTCCTTGATTCTTCTTCAGCCACAAATAAAGCTATGATTGAAATCATCCTAGTTTTCTCAGAGATACAAAAAGGAACAATTCTAATGTATATCTTGGTTCTCAGGTTAACTAGACACAGTCGTTTAAGCCAGTAATCTTTGCTGAACCCTCTCCTCTTTATGCTTCTCTCCTATCTTTGTTTGGCCTTGACACTTCATAATGTTGCAATCTTCTTTAATCTCCTCTCTCTTTTCTACAAAAATCTAGTTATTTAGTGTGTGTGGGAGGGTGTGGGTGTGATGTGTCACAGTGCACATGTAACTCCAAAGTTGACGACACCACTTGTCCTCCTTGATAGTCTCCCCACCCCCCACAGCAGAGATCAGGGGATAGGGCTTTTTAGTGAAACCATACCTCGCCAACTAGGACCTAGGTCTCCAGAGTGCTGAAATCATAAGCAGTCACCATGCCTATCTTAGCTTTATGTGAGTCCTGGGGATTCCAACTCTGGCCCTAAAACAAATGGTAAACACTGTATGCATCAAGACATCTCTCCAGTCCACAAAGTCTATGCTTCTCAAAAAATGTCTTCACTGAAAACTTTCCAGCAGGTACTTTAATGACTGTGGAAATGTAACCTGTTAGTGTAGGCCATGTATGCAGCTAACAATAGAAACAGTGCTTTGGCCAAGGGGATGATGAGGTAATGAGAAATTCAAGACCATGATGTCCAGGAATGTGACATTATCAAACACATGCTAGAGGAAATTTAAAAACAGCAATTCAAAAAATAAATAATTTATATTGAAGTTATAGCTTGTCCAGCTTTCTGAAAAAAAATGTGTAAGATGTTTATTAACTGAACATAATATTTTTATGCATTATATTCTGATCACAGCTTTCCCTTACCACTTAACAGTTTTTTTTATTTTTTTATTATTATTATGAACAAAGAAGTCACACTTTCTATCTTTGTATATCCCTATTCAAGGTCCCTTCCCCCCCCCACCACATCAGGTCATTCTCTCTTCTCCACAACTCCCCATCCCCGCCCTGGGCAGGCGGTCCCAAGGTTCCACGGTCAAATTTATTTTCTTTATGTGTATTTGAGTGGATATGTGTGTGTACATGCATGTTTCCCCAAATGCAGTTGCCTCTGGGGATCAAAGGATGGAGCAAAATCCCCTGGTTCTGGGGTTATGATCGAACAGTCCTGTGTGCTAGTATACAGCAAGTTCTTAACAGAACCAGAGAAAATTCTCCTCAATGTGATCTCTAAAATCTACTTTCTCATTATGAAAGACACATTGAACTCTGTATTTTTATAATTAATGAAATGGTAATTTAATTTTATATAATTAATGTGCATGAATAATGTTAACTACGTATTCAGTTTTATTAAATAATCTGTGTGGGTTTAGTTTAAATTCATTTTCTTTCACTGCAATGAGAAAAATCTGAATTCTTTCCCTGCCTTTGTTACATTGTCACCAATCTTCTAAAACCAAAGAGTTGGGTTTGTGAGAAAACCACTCTTAAAAATATTCAACTCTGATGAATCTGTGTCTTTCTTCCTTTTTCTCTTTTTTCTGTCTCTCCCTTCCTTCTATTCACTCTCTGTATGTCTGTCTCTGTCTCTGTCTCTCTCTCTGATCTGGGGATTGAACCCAGGCCCTCACACAGCATGCTAGACAAGCACTCTTTCACTGAGCTTCATTCCCCACCCCCCTCTCTCAAGTTTTTCACTGGCTCTTAAGGATGATCTACTTTGGTCAAGTAAGCAATGACAGCCAAGTCTATCCCCATGACGGGGCATATGTACACTACTTAAGCATAAAGTCAATTCACCTGTGTTATGGTCATAATGCCACCAGCTACCAGGTAGTTTCCAATTATTAATTAGTCTTATATGCAAAAGCTACCACATGATTCTGAAACTTGTTTTAAGCTTAGAAATGTATTATACAACAATACAATAAATTTATAATTAACAGTTTTAATTTCTTATCCACAATACATACATTTTTAAATTACCATTTCTTTCATTCTGTATATATTGTGTCAATTTATACTTTATGTAAATTTTATGTATGATTATGTTTCTATTTCATTACTAACCATTTTTATTATTTATTTGTACCTAGTATTTCTTACTACAGAGTATCTCTTGAAATTATAACTATCTAAAATATATAAATTAATTTTATATCGCTCTCTATCTTCCCAGCTTGCTTCCAAAGTTGTCTTGTCAATGCCCTTTGTTTTCTCTATAGCCTAAATGTTCTGTTCTCTCATTATTGTAGAGTAAGGTGCCTTGGGTTGTTTTTGAGACTCTAGACTTATGAAACTAGTGACAGAGCAGATATTATGAGCCAAAATATAAAGCTGTTTTCCACCAAGCCTGATGATTTTAATTCAGTCTCAGGGACTCACATGACAGAAAGGGAACCCCAACTTCCACAGGCTATTCTCTGACCTTCGTATGTGCAGCATGATTTACACACATCCCCTGGTCCCCATAAACACATAGATTGATTAGATAGATAGATAGATAGATAGATAGATAGATAGATAGATAGATACGTACATACATACATACATACATACAAACAAACAAACATTCATACAAACATAAATACATACATACATAGATCCAGATCAGCCTTTTAGATAGCCAAAGATTGGGAAAGTTTACCATAGAACCAGGCAGGGTGATTAAAGCATGTGGAAGCAGGCTCACATATTCTTAGTCTCTGATACTTGAAGAAAGATTCTCCAAATGAATTCTCACTTCCCCTATTCCATCATTTTCTTCCAATTGTGCTTCAGATTAGTTTGTCTCATTTGAAAACTGTGCTTGTTATAAAACTTTATGTTTTCCTTGGTGTTCAATTTCCCTTGTTAACTAAAGTGCCCAGCCATTGTGTTTTCACATTAGCCAGCATTTAAACCATACAACTATATACCAGAAAAATGACTACTTTCTTACCTCCTGTCTGGCATAGCTCTCTAATTTGCTTTCTAATTTGAATTTATTGCCTTTTATATCTGCATTGAGCTGTGATTCCACAATTTAATTTCATGGATCAATTGGTCAGGGTCAGGTTTTTTTAATATTCAGAGAAAATGATGAGTTTGTATTGTTAAGGAGTTTGAAGAAAAACAGCACTTGCAAAAGAAGTAAAGCTTTATAAATTTTTGAATTATAAAAATGAGTTTATTGTGCCTGCAAAATGAATCAGTACATTTTGTTTTCTAAGAAATACATACTTTCATGTAGAATTTCTTGCAAATGGATGTTAGTGTAGTGCTATTGCTCTACAATCTAAGTGAATCATACAGGAAATAAGATGAACCCTTGTGTTCCTCTTCATTACAGGACTGGTTATGAAGCAATAGTCCAGATTTGACTTTTAGTCACTATTTTGTACTAGTTGGGAAATCAAAGCTTTCATCATATATTTTTCCCTTGGTAGATACTTGGAGAAATTACAACTTATATTAGCATATTCTGAAATGTCCATTTCCAAACCTTATTTTTCAAAATCTTAATTGCCTAGTGAGTGAGTACTTTGGGAATTTTAGAGCACAACTTGTGAACAAGAAAAAAATGCAGACATGTTGGTCAAGCTGATCATTTTCTTTGTGGATCTCATCCTTGCTTCAGCAATTGTTGGTACCCTGTATGCTCTCTACTTGATGGTTGTCATGGGTACTTTTATCTTAGCTATTTTTTATGCTTTCAAAGGAGACATGAGAAAAAACTATGACCTCAACAAGGACAGAAGCTGGGTGCTGGAATCTAGCAATGCTACAAGGAACCCACTTCCTGAAAACACAGAGAAGGTCAGTTCCCTGGTGCTTACTGGACACTTCTCAGCCTTCCGGCCCATGGAGGAGTCTCCTTTCTAAAGCATCAGAGTGCAGAGCAAGACCCAGGTGGGAAGACTTCCAGAATGCTGTCAGCAACTAAACCATGCTTTTTAAGGTGAGGTTGTCAGATGCTTAACTATTTCTCCTCAATAGGAGTGAAATATGTAATATGAATACTCAGGGTGAAAAGGAGAAGCACTTTTTTAAAAAAAATTATATCTTTTATTTTTCAAAATTGAGCAGTGTATGTCTCACTGTAACAGATTTCATCTGTAAGCCTCATTAACCAAGGAAACTAAGTGTTATTATATTCTATCTCCAATATTGATCAAAGAGAAGAAAAAAGAGATGAACACTTCTATTACATTTTCTCTAGCAATTTGGCTAAAAGGTTTGACAGAAGTGAAAGCTTAAGGAAACTGATGCTTTCACCAGATGTGGAAATTTCCCCCTTCATTCCAAGTGACAAAGATAATCAGTGCTCTCAAATGCACAGTTGTTTTCAGAATGGCCTTTGTGGCACATGAGTATGAAGACAGGAGTCCTGTTATCTAGCTTCGTTACTGTGAGACAGTGGATGCTGCAAAGAAAAACATGTCAGTGTGATGGAAAGACACTCCAAATGCTAAAATAATGCTGACATAAAATTCTTTTTAAATTATTTTTTCTTTGCTCTATTTTACAACTTTTGGTTCAATGAAAGTAAATAGTTTAATATTGTCTTGCATTTTATATCTGATAAATGTCTACCCTGGGTGTCTTGGGTTTGAGTTTTTATGGTGAATTCTTATGGGTAAGTTGATACAATGTTCATACATATAATCTTGGTTGCAAAAGACTCTGGTTAATTGAGTCCATTGTCAGACACAGTATAACTTCTTAAAGTTAATCATTGTATCTCATATCCCATCCCATTCTATCTTTTGGGTTTTCTGACATCCTGCCTTTTTAAAAGCATTTTTCAATAAACTGAAAAGTAATTTTCATCCCTGTATCATGCTCAGATGAATGGCTTATGGGAAAAATAGTAAAATAATAGTCAAAATCAGAAATGAACAACTTTAGTCCATAGTCAGTAAATGTCTAAGCTCCCAGAAAACAATAAATTATAGCTAGTATAATGTTATTAACCCTCCAGTTTTAGAGTTCAATATTACTCTCATAGAATAAAGCTGGTAAAATTTGGTTGAATGGGTACAGATTCTGGCAAGGGTTTTTTTTACTTATTCTCATTACATAGCTTCTAAGTTTATACACAGATATGGAAGGGGCTGATCCAACTAGTATAAAATAGGGTCATTTCTAGTCAACAGTGTTGTACTTTGAATTTAGTTTGTATAAATGAGACTCAGAGCCAAATATTAGGGGAAGGCTGAAATAACAAACAGAGGAAGCATCACAGTCAATTCTCACCAAACTGTCTTGCAGCTTTTTCAGCCTCACTCCTGGTCTCTTCTGCTTGTCCTTCTGTCAGTTAGTTCTGCCAGTGTTTCTGTTTCTGCCTTGAACTCACAGAAACAGAAGAAGTTCTGTCTCTGGATTAATGGGATAAAGGATGCTGCTCACCACTCCTGGCTTTCCCTATGCTGGCATTAAAGGTGTGTGTGATTGACTCAGCTATTTATCCTTGTATTCAAGGATCAAGGATTTTCTGAGCTGTCTGCCAAGGATTTGACTATGTCGTCTCTCTGATATCCCAAGGTTTATTAAATATTTAACATATATTCACATATCAATGTGCCATTAATTCCTGCCCTGACATATCTAAGAAGACCTGGGAGATAAGAAATAACTCACAGCCCTGATTGTGAGAGTGAAGAAGAGGAAATAACAAAGGTGAGGGCTTATCTAAGGTCAGGGACTCCAGAAAAGAAGGGAAGGCCAGAGTAGGAAGATAGCTGTGGAAAGGACAAGACTAGGAGCCCATGTGTAAGCACTGGGTGTGATAAAATAAAAGGAGGCCCAGGAAAGGATTCAAATTGGGATTGAAGGGGTTATTTGTAAACCTGAGAAGAGTCAACTGTCACTGTGGTAACACTCATAGTTACTGACATGGCTGGAACTGAATAAAGAGTCCTTGTGTGACCTTTACCTTTTGCCCTTGATGGAAAGAAGAAAGTTGGTGCAAATAATATACTAAGAAATCACACCCAAATTGCTCTTCATTTTGGCTCATTTGATGCAAGCTCTCAAGTCCACCACGTTCCTGCTTTACTTCCCTCTGCAGCATTCCCAGCACACCAGCAGTGTCTGTGCTTCTACCTCATTCCAGATCCTTCTGCAACCAGAGAAGTAACTGCCTCTTGGCCTCCTCGTGGATTACAAAACACATATACTCTAAATTCACTTAGGGGAATTCATTTCTAAGACTTATGTACCAATGATTCATCCAGGGGCACTCTGGGATCTATCTTACACTCTTCTGACACAAAGGGACCCCAACAGTTGTCTAGTATGCTTCTCGTCGAACTAAGAAATATCTTCTGCAATAGCCACAAGAGAGAACTGTTTAGTTTCTCCAGGGACATTTGCATAAGAGTCTGTTTCTAATAAGGCAGCCAGGTTGTGAGAAGTTTTTTTGCAATATACAGAGGAAATCTGAGTCCTGACATTCATGTTTTTGCCCCATTTTTGTTCTGCTATGCAATCAAAAAAAAATACTTCAACAGAATATCAGATTCTGAGAAAAAAAAAAAGAAAGCATCTCTTCTTACATATTTTCCACTTGCTGCTTAGTGCTGGCTTTTTGTGTACAAATAGAAGTGGCTAAAATTATAATGTCTAGATTATGGTGTATTTCATTCTTTTTTTCATGTATAATCGACTAGGGACTCTTAATGTGTCTTTTCTGGCTTCTTGGACATATTTCTTAATCAAGAATTTTGAAAACCCTTCCCTCAAGACCAGTTTGCCCTGAAAAGCAGAATTTTTTTAGTACATATGACACTGTTAAAAAGTAACTCTAATGTACTTCCCCAATTTTATTGCACACCATAAGGCTAATTCAACCTGAATGACTTCCATAGATGTCTGACAATTTTTCAGTGAATGTTGCAGTTTAGAAGAGCTCATGATTATGGTCATTTAAAAATTTTTTGGTCTTGCCAATATAATAGTTTGTGAAAACAGTAGCAACAATACACTATTGAGCTATGCTTTATGTAGACAAAGAAGCTCCTTTCATTAAAAATAGCATAAAGTGCAGAAAACTTAGTGCATTCCAGCTCAGGTTGGTAAGATCTAAGACATAACTATGACAGGAGGGAATAGTTCCCATAGGCAGTATCCTGTGGCTTCTTCATTACTTTGGGGGAAGTCAGTACAGAACCCTAAAGATTCTCTGATTGGTTAAGAGAGAGATACTCTCAGAAGACAAAGAGGGAGCCTTGAGTCTTGGAGGATAGATAAACACATGTCTCCTTTTGGTTCTGCCTCTGGTGACCTTTCTAATGATATACACGCCTTTGGATTTGGTAGTCTCACTAATATTTTGACATCATTTGTTGACAGCTTGTGTTGACTTAACTCCTTCCAGGACTTCATTGCCCAATCTGCAAAGGAAGACATACAAAGCCTGACTCTTTAAGATATAAATTCTATATACTTCAACAAGCAACGTAGGTTTAAAATATAAAGCCAGGTCATCACACATAGAGTATACACAAGGTTCTCTTAGCATTGCTGGCATGTGCTTTGCTAATACCACTGGGATGTATGAGAAGTGGGAGTTCCCAGGCACAAGGTAGCTGTTTCTAGAAGTGTTTACAGAACTCAGGAAGAGATTCTTCAGACACATTTTGGGGCTTATCCCAGGGTTCATTCTCATATTTCTCTTTCTTCACCTGCTCAGCTTATATGTGACATAGCATCCCACAGGTACTTATTGCTCATTTGTCCAGAAAAGCTGTCCAAACTAAAGCCACAAGCGTCTTTTCTCCACATAAATGTGACATCTTATGCACTAACTATTGGTTGGTCACCAAAATAATTTTTCTCAAGTATCCCAGTTCATTTATCCATAAAATAAATGCCCAAGTCAAGCCAGGGACACCAAACCTGACTGTTCGTTTTCCTGGGAGACTGAAGTGGGAAGATTACAACTCCATTGCCAATCTTAGAAGACAGTGTTTAAGTTTAGAATGGGCAACATAGAAAGACACTGCACTAAATGAGTAAAGAGGCAGAGAGTGTCTGGAATGTGCAAGGTCTTAGTCCTACCCAAAGTACCATACACGATAGTATGGACCATGTCATTAGCCTTTTCAGGCCTAATATTTTGTTACTTTGAACATATATTGAGATCTTTGAAACCTACTAAGTTAGGCAATATAGGTAAAACAAAGACCTTTGTCATTTGGATTCGAAGCACTCCTACTTGTTTTAGCATGAAAGAAACCATGACCACACCCAGATGAGATGCTCAGAAGAACTAAATCAACTAGGCAAATAAAGTTCACATTTTGTTTGCAAAAAAATTTAAAGAAAAGGATGAGTTTCTATAAAATTCCAATTTGCTAGTTTTAACTTTATCTGTTTTTAATATCCTGTGTTCTGAATGACAAAATTAATCCAAACTGTCCAATTGATTTACATTGCAAATCATCTCTTATGTTTTAGAAGACAGATTTTGATAAAAGCAAATGAATGGCTTTGGCAATGATTTCTTGGATAGGATACCAAAAGCTTAGGCAAAAGAGTAAAAATACATAAATTAGGCTACCTTATAGTTAAAAATGTCTGTGCATCAAAAGACATAATTAAAAGTGAAAAGAAAGCCCAGATAATGGGGTAGAATATCTTCCAAATAATCTATCTTACAATGTTTAGAGTCCAAAATGCATAAAATTCCTCTAATTTTAATAACAACAATAGACCAACTTAATAATAGGGCAAATATTTTTATAGTCATTTCCCCAAAAGGACGAACAAATGGCCAATGTACACATGAAAAGCTACTCCATATAGTCATTATAAAAATTTGGAACCAAACCATAATGAGATGCTGTCCAATAATAATTAGAAGAACACAATTTAAGAAAAAATTAAGGGATGCTCACAAAGATGTGTAAAAACTGGGAAAAAATTGAATGCATGTACTGTTGGTAGAAATGGAGAACGTCCTTTTGTCCTATTGACAGTGTCCTTGGCTTTGCAGAAGCTTCCTAGCTTCAGGAGATCCCACTTATTGATTGTTGGTCTTAGTGTCTGTGTCACTGGTGTTATATTTAGGAAGTGGTTGCCTGTGCCAATTCGTAGAAGTGTATTTCCCACTTGCTTTTCTATCAAGTTCAAAGTGGCTGGGTTTAAGTTGAGGTCTTTGATCCACTTGGATTTGAATTTTGTGTAGGGTGACAGGCTCGGATCTATTTGCATTTTTCTACACACTTCCATCCAGCTATGCCAACACCATTTGTTAAATATACTATCTTTTTTTTCATTGAATGTTTTGGACCCCTTTGTCAAAGATCAGGTGTTCATAGGTTTTTGGGTTAATGTCTGGATCCTCAATTCTATTCCATTGGTCCACAAGTCTGTTTTTATGCCAGTACCAGGCTGTTTTTATTACTGTAGCTCTATAGTATAGCTTGAAGTCAGGGATGGTGATGCCTCCTGAGGTTCTTTTGTTGAGTAAAATTGTTTTAGCAATCCTGGCTTTCCTGTTAT
>PVIH01017629.1:0-30419 GCA_004025045.1 Sigmodon hispidus
CGTCGGACTGCTGCCTGGAGAACCAGACCTCCAGTAATTTCTCGGTGCCTTCGAAAAAATGTGCAGCTTCCATCACCGTGAGACTAGCGAACAACCAACAACCACAGAAAATCAACTAAATTAAATCTCTTCTGCTCCCGCCGCCGCTGCGGATTGTTCCAGCTGTGTTACTAAAGTTCAGGTTCCTTTTTTTTTTTTTAATTTTATATTACTTTTTTTTTAAAAAAAGGACTAATAAAATTTTCCCGGCTATTTTTTTTTATTGTGAACGAAAGTTGAACGTAAGTCTGTTGGAAATAGAGGCAGATAGATACAGTTCAGTCTCTCGTCCACTGCTTTCCCGTTAGAGAGAGTTGAGCGAGCGCTAGCTAATGTCGCCGGCCATACTGTGTTAGCGAGGGGTCTCGCCTCTCTCTGTTAAACCAGAATAAATTTTTGGAATGTTTTCTACAATGTATGCTATAAGACTGGTCTCAGAAAAGAATATTAAATACTGCATTTTATATTCTGTGAAATTCATGTGTTGACATCATAACAGTATTGTATTTGGAGAAAGGAGACCTTTGGGAGTTGTGAATTTTGTTAGGTCCGTGTCTTAAGTGGAGAAAGCAACGAACATGCACTCTTCCTCTCCCATTGCCTCTAAAATCAAAAAAAGGTAAACTTCCATAAAACAGTTTGCAACCTCAGACTCATAAACCTAAAGATCCAAATATAAGCTTATAGTCTCTATTTAAACAACACTGTTTGTGGCTTGCTGTTATATTTGCCTTAATCTCTAGAAAATTAACTTAATTGGATTTGAGATTAAAAAAGAATTGTGATCTTTTATAAGATACTAGGATTCTAACTGACTTATGTATTTACATGGGTATTCACTTCTACTTCTCAAACCAAATGCAAACTCTTATTTAAGTTTCCATTTCAAATGGTATGATTTGTCAGTATCTCCCAAGTACATACATGATGAATGTGTTCAAAGTAAATTTTTATACAAAAAAAGGTAAAGGGCAGTTACTATTTATTTTAGAACTAGTATTAAAATACTATATTTTGCTTTGAATCTATTTTGCTCTTGATATATTCTTGTGACTCAATATTTACTTATGACAAAGGGAATGTAAGATTGTTATTTAGCCTACATTCACTCAGGAACATAAACACAAACATTATTCTTAAAGAGATAGTGGTAATATAGAGGTGTATATAACATTAAATTGTGCTTTTTGTGAATCAGAAAATTTATGCCTAATTATTTAATTTGCAATTTTGTTATAGTTATTTAAAATTACATATATGCATATTATATAATGACTTTTCTTACTGGTACATCTCTAACACCTCTGTCAACATTCGTACTTATGTAACAAAGATTAAACAGGACCATCTTGTGACCATAGGCTGGTACTATTCTTTGAAGCTTGATACAATTACAGTAGGTACATGACTAAAGACAGTGGTTTTTCCATTCCTAGAATCTATCTACAGTCAATATGAAGAGGCCAACAGTAGAGTCCAAGGAGTCTCTTTCTTCTTAACTGATAGTTGATATGCTGTCCTATATAGTGCTAGTGTAGGTAACTATAGTTTGTGTAATTTAACAATTATAATCCTTGTATTAATCTAGGGAGTGGTATTTTATAACCATTTACCCTACCTTCTAACTTTTACATGCCATTCAGTTTTTATTTCTATATTGTTTCTGAGACAATGGGTGGTATTAGTAACAAGTTTAGAATTGGTCCCATATCTGTTACTCATATTCTGCATCTTAGAGCAGGCATAAAACTTTCTGCCTGTCCACTTGAGCCTAGTGTTCACTTTTGTCTATAGCTCAAATATAGGTGTTTATAAGACATTTGCTATTCATGTCATTTAATATTTCATTGAAAGTCCATTTACTATTACTACTGCCCTAGATCTGGCTCTTTAAGCAACCTTAAAATATCAAACCACAGCACTGAAATGTGGAGTGGGTTATTTAGGGCTTTGGGCTTTAGTTATGCCAACACCATTTTTTGAAGATACTATTTTTGTTTCCAATGAATATTTTGACCTCTTTGACAAAAATCAGGTGTTCATAGGTATGTGGTTTAATTTCTGAATCTTCAATTCGATTCCATTGATCCAGAAGTCTGTTTTTATGGCAGTATCAGACTGTTTTTATTACTGTAGCTCTATAGTATAACTTGAAGTCAGGGATGGTGATGCCTCCTGAGGTACTTTCGTTGAGCAAAATTGTTTTGCAAAGCCTGGCTTTCTTGCTATGTCAAATGAAATTGAGTATTGTTCTTTCAAGGTCTGTAAAAACATTGTGTTGGGATTTTTATGGGACTTGCATTGAATCTGTAGATTGCTTTTGGTAAGATTGCCATTTTTACTATGTTGATCCTACCTATCCAGGAACATGGGAGGTCTTTCCATTTTCTGATATTCTCTTCAATTTCTTTCTTCAGTGATTTAAAGATTTTGTCAAACAGATCTGTTACTTCTTTGGTTATAGTTATTCCAAGGTATTCAATGCTATTTGCAGCTATTACAAAAGGTAATGTTTCCCTTATTTCTTTTTCAGCCCTTTTGTCTTTAGTGCATAGGAGGACTACTGCTTTCTTTGATTTAATCTTGTATTCTGCTACATTGCTGAAGATGTTTATCAGCTGTACAAGTACCCTGGTAGAATTTTGCGGGTCACTTATGTATACAATCATATCATCTGCAAATAGAGATAGTTTCACTTCTTTCTTTCACTATGTGGATGTGGTGAATTTTAAATATCTGACTTAAAATAATACCTGAGAATGATAATTGAAAATGACTTCTTTTGAGACAGTTTACCATTTAACATTTTGTTCTATACACAATTTGTAGGCATCATAAATACTTATAATAAATGCAGAGAGTAGGCATAAACTGAAAAATTTATTTTGTACTGGTTATAAATGCTATTAAATGTTACTTGAAAAAAATAAAACATATTTTTAATCAATCATACAATTTCATCAACAGTAGAGAAACAAATGCCTACTCTGTATTTTTTTTATTTTATGAACTCATTTTTATATAAGAGTGCTGGAAAGAAAGCCATCCTCAAAAGAAACATCTTTTAGAACTGCTGTTACCATATTGTTCTCATTAAGGCATCACAGGCAAGATTATAAAAACAAAATAATAAAAAATATTATTGTGCATGTTTTCACTCTTTTTCTCCTTGTATCTTCTGTATTTTGAATATTTACATTGTCTTTCATCCTTTAATATTATTCCCATGTGAATATCACTGAAGACATATTCATGTGTAACTTCTGAGCATGTCCAAAGACATATTGAAAGACCTGTTTTCTATTGCTTTTTCACTTGGTAAAAGTGTGAATGCTTCATTAACACTTCTAGAGCTGTAAGTGAAATGCCTTTTTGAAAAATGATGAACAGTCTGTGTCTCATAGATCCCCCACATAATGTGTCCTCTTTAACCACTCTGAAGTCCCCTAGGGAACAAAACCATTTCATGTGTTGATTTATTGTGAATCACTGAAGTTAAATTCTTGCATTAGGGTACAAGAAAACTTACTAACCTTATCTCTTTTAAGGATAAGGAGAAAAGGTCTGCTTATTTTTGGTCATGGCAGGTATGAATGACCAACAATGCTTAATGCCCTAAGATTTGTGTTTTTTTTAAAGAACCATAATCCTATAGTTCTTATCTGTGTAAATATTTAAATAACATCAAACTACATGACAGAAGAATATGAATAATAAAATTTACATAGTGAAAGAATCTGGTCATAATTCAGGAGAATGCCAAGAGTAGGAATATTTTGCATTTGAATTTCCAAAAACATAAACAGGAAACAAAATAAATGGGAGAATAATTAATATCAATATTTTCACATTAATATGATCTAAACTCAAGTTGGTATTAAAATTGACACTATGTTTCTCTTATCAACTTGTGTTTTCAAAGGGTTATAAATTAGTTCCTACTGAATGCATGCAGAAAAAGTTAGTATTTGTATTATATATATTATCAATTCAAAGAAAATATTCCTTATTTGAATAAACTAATTTTTAGGATGACCTGCAAAGCAATATATTGTGCATGAAACTTCTGACTTCGGCTTTGCAAGTTATAGTCCTATGTGCTATTTTCTTCTCTCAGACTTCTATTTGCCCAATGTAAAATTAAAATAATCAAGTTTTAGAGAAAATTAAATGAGTATAAATAGGGAAGCACTTTACTTTTATTTTACATATGAGAGTATACTGTCTCTTTGTTAGTAATAATTATTATTAGTGCTTGCTTCAAAGGTTTTTATGATTCATGAAGGAAGGATGTTTATCAGAACTACAGAAAGGCTTATGAAATCACTTTTTGGTAGATCATGATAAACTTTCTACTTTAAAGAGGAAAGTGTGCCAAACTATATATAAATCACTATTGCTTTAAACATCATTTATTTGGTTTCTTATAATTTTCATTTATATTGTGGTTTCAAAACAAGTCACAAAAATAACTGTTACAAAATAAGGTGTGTGTGCGACAGCAGGTTAGATGTTTTTCATGCATTGTTAAACCACATGACAGAGAGCAAAACCTGAATTTTTGTGAACTTGCTGAGTTCATACAGAAAATACTAAAATTGAGATTTACACCTAGGACTCTTCAACATGATAAGGTTTTTATCCTTCATTTTGTTTCTTCATTCTCTTTTAAAATCATACCGCTCTAAAAAGTTCCTGAGCAGCAAGGTAGGACATTATGCATCTTGAAAAGGGATGAGGAGTTGTGACCCTAAAGAATGAAATATTCTCTTCTTTGTAATGGATTTTGACAAAGCAAGAACTTAACATAGAGATACAAGAATAAATAGCTGCAGACATTAATCCAACACACATTTTTTGGTATGTGCACTGTATGCAAAGGAGGCCAAAATTAGTCTTTTCAGTCACACCTATATGCACAGATGAAAAGGCATCATAATATAGAGACATATGTTATGACTAAAGTTTAAACGGAAGCTTATGTCTTTAGTAGAAAAAAATAATTAGCAAGTGCATAGCTAGAGTTTTTTTTTTACACCTTATATGAATGATATTTTTCAGTGTGCAGAGATTTTTTTTAAACCTGGGCATGATCTAATCTTTGTTTACAATTCTTTTAAATTACTGGCCTTCACTATTGACTAAACATTGAAGAAGAACACAAACAATTTTTTTAGTGCCTAAGGCATAAAAACCAGACAAATTAACAACTTTGCAAATTATTCTTTTATGCAACAGAGAGCATAGAAATAATAGAAAAAGCTGTCAATCATTCTGTAAATCAACATTTACTCAGAAAATATTTGTTTTACTTTAAATTATGAGTGTACCATCATTATTAATATTATTTGTTGTGACATATAACTGGAATTTGATTTTGTCTACAATTGCAATTGAGAGGACATTGATGGAAATATTTTGGGATCATTTCAGGAAACTGAATGTAATGATAATCAAATAATTTTTTAAACCAAGAGAAATAAGGGCAGCTATGTAGATCCAACTACAAGAATTCTTGAATTGTGGTGAGTGAGATTTCTTAGTGGGTAAGATGCCTGCCATTAAGCTAGAAGACCAGAGTTTGATCATTTGTACCCACTTGCTAATAAAAAAGAATTAGCTCCTACAAAATATTTTTTGACCTAACACTGTGGCATGAACCATGCCTCATGCTACCAATAAACATCCGTATTTAAAAATGTTTTAAAATAAGAAATATTAGAGTTTGTTGGAAACAAAGAATTTTTCCAATGATATCATTGAGTTAGATGATGTTTTTTTTTTTTTTATTTCCTAATGAAAAATTTCAGAGCCCAACCTTTGTTTGGGTTCTGATATATATCTTAGAATTGTTAGAGAAATATTTTGGGGATTACTATTGCTAAGAGAGAGGTCTTTGACAGAATTTCAATTCTAAATACAATTTCATTGGTGAATACTAGGCCACCTTAAAAATAAATTGATAATTTTACGTATTGGTACCATGATATTATTACTATTATCCCTCTCTTCTTTTTTTTCTTTTTTTCTTCTTTATTTTGTATTTAACAAAATAAAGTAAAATGAATTTAAAATGAGGAAAAGTTAACAATAACTATAAAGAGGATAAGAATCATAAGCATGGCTTATCAAGGGTGGTAATGCAAATAAGATTGCTACACATATATTTACCTTGTGTTCAGCTTTCCCTCTGAATTTTTTTCCATCCCTGTATATCCTTATTCAAGATCCCTTCCCCCTCCCACCACATCTTGTCATTTTTTCTTCTCCACAACTCCCTATCCCTTCCCTGGGCAGGGAGCAGACAGTCCTATGGTCCCACTGACCCAATAATGTTTGGATCAGTCTCCACTCCTGGCCAAATCCAGTTTCCCCCCACCAAGAGTGAGTCTGGTGTTCCTATAGTTGGAGTGGGGTTCGAAGGGTCAGTCCAGGGTGTTTCTGATCCCAAGCTGTTCAGTGTTTGTGGTTTCCCCCTTGGGCATGTTTGGCTTTTTTCTTGTTTGTTTGTTTAGAGACCACTAGTGAGTGAATACATCCCCTGCTTATCTCTCTGAGATTGTGATACCTTGCTCAGGAGGATATTCTCCAAATCCATCCATTTGCCTGCGAATTTTAGGATATCTTCTCTCTTCTTTTCATCTCTCACAAGTCTCTCCTATTCCTTCTCAAATCTATGACATCTTATTTATTAGTTATCATTATTATACACAAACATAAGTGAACAAATTCAAAATGCTGAGATCATTTGATAGTTCTTCATATCTATTTAGAACTATCCTCTTTGAATTTACTAACCCATCACTTCATAGGACTGGAAAAGAGTGTTTCTGCCTCTCTCAGAAGCTCTTAATTACTTAGAACTCTTTTTAAAGTAGTGAATAATTGTGTTAATTCTCCCACTCTTACTTTGGTATGACAATTGTTCTTTTTGTTTAGGTATTGCTTAGACAAGCATAATGTTGAAATTTCCTAGGTAAAGCTTCTCAATCATATATAGAAGACACTATCTAATAGCAGACGTCCTATTCTTTTTTTTTCTTTTTTCCCCTTTTTAACTGTTTTATTTGAAGATCAATATCAAACTTTATATAAAAATGCAAAACATTCAAAATAGATGAAAACCCACACATTAGTAAAACTTCTCTTTTCTCTAAAACACAAAAAAAATTTAAAAAATAAAATCTAATCCTTCTCAAGCCAGATTAGGCTCATCTACAGATAAAGAAAGCACAGTAGGTCACAGGTAATGCCCACGGATGCACTATGGCCTCAACAAATTTCTGCTAAGCAACACTTCTAAAGTCAAACTAGAAGTTTGTTTTTGTTTTTGATTTTGTTTTGTGCGTGTGTGTGTTTTGAATCACTTTATTCACCCATCATTTTTCAAGGAAAAAAGAATATTTTTGTTTAAAGTCCACTAATGAGTAAGTATATCCCCTGCTTATCTTTCTGGGTTTGTGATACCTCCCTCAGGAGGATATTCTCCAAATCCATGCACTTGCCTGCAAATTTTAGAATATCACTTTTTCATACTGCTGAGTAGTACTCCATTGTATAGATATACCACAGTTTGTTAATCCATTCTTTAGTTGAGGGGTACCTATGTTGTTTCCAGGTTTTTGCAATTATTAATAATGCTGCTATGAACATAGATGAGATATTGTTTCGGGGGTGTGAATGTGCACCTTTAGGGTATACACCCAGAAGTGGTATTGCTGAGTCCTTCTGGAGAGTGAATTCCAGTTTCCTGAGGAAATCTCATACTGCATCCCATAGTGGCTGTACAAGCTTACACTCCCATCAACAATGGAGGAGTGTTTCTCTTGCTTTGCATCCTCTCCAGCATAGGCTGTCCTCCGTGTTTTTGATTTTAGCCAGTCTGACAGGTGTATGGTGGTATCTCAAAGTTGTTTTAATTTGAATTTCTCCCATGGCTAAAAATGTTGAGCAGTTTTTCAAGAACCTTCTAGCCATTTTAATTCTTCTGTTGAGAAGTCCCTTTTTATTTCAGAACCTCATTTTTTAATTGTGTCATTTAGGGGTTTGGGCTCTAGTTTCTTGGGTTTTCTATCCAGATGGCAGAGCCACAGTCCCAGATTTGACTTCATATAGAGGCCTGCCCTGAACCAGGGCTAAGAGAAGCCTTCCCCAGCAATCCTAGAGGTCCCATCACAGTTGCCTGGGCCCCTGCCTTCAAGAAAGGGTGCATCATCACAGAGGGACAGATGTCTCTCTGAACAGTGTGACTCCGTGCTTTCTGAGGGAGAGTTAGAGTCAGGTGTCTTCAGATATTGAGGATTCTGTGGCCTGACCTGAGTAAGAAATCATGTAGACTTAGTCTTCAGAGCAGACAGGAGACACACAACCCCTGTAGCCACAACAGACTAAGATTCCACTAAGACCTGACTAAGAGTGAACCAAGGAAGCAATGGGCAGATGTCAGTGGAAGAATACATATAGCAATATAAAGAATAAGAAGGCACCACCAGAAAAAGATGATGGCTCTACAACACCAAGACCTGAACAGCACAATGAAGAGGAAAACAAAGGAAACAACAAAACAGACATACAAATCTTCATGAAGATTATAGAAGCCTTAAAAGAGGATATTAAAAAATTCCTTAAAGAATTAGAAGAAAGAACAAATAAAAAATAGGAAGAGTTGAAAAACGTCTTGAAAGAAAACAAAGAAAACCAAGAAAGAGTAATTCAACACATGAAAGCATATTCCAGGAACCAAAAATTGAAATAGAAACAATAAAGAAGGTACAAAATGAAGCAACACATGAAATAAAAAATCTGAAGAAATTATCTGGAACTAAAGATACAAGCATATGCAACAGAATCCAGTGGATGGAAGAGAGTATCTCTGGAGTGGAAGACGCAATAGTGGAAATAGATATATCACCGAAAGAGGTCCTATTCTGATCATCTGGCTCTTTTAATCTTTCTGCTCTGTCTTATATGATGTTTTCTGAGTATAATTATTCTATTTTCGATTGAATTAATTGATTCTAGGCATATATTTGCTTTCATTCCAAATCAACTTTAGAACAGTTTGCTCTCCTTGACCATAGCTTGAATCTGCCTTTCAAACTGTCATCGATCACAAACATTTGTTAAAGATATTATAGTTGTAATGAGCACATATATAATTTATCTCATTATTTCCTAAATATAGGATAATGAGTATCATATTATTTTTGCAATGTTATAGAAAATACACATATTCTGGACATAATTTAAATTATACAAGAGATTGAATATAGGCTGCATACCAATAATATGCCAGATTATATGAAATAATTGACTATTAGTATATTTTAGCATATAGACTTTAATCTTCAATGAAAATTAAGGGGCAAGTAGGTCTGAAGTAATGGACTATACTCTGAGAATATTTTTTTGTGAACATGCAGTTAAATGCTACCAACAAGGCATACTAGAAAATTGGAGAATAAAGATATTCTCTTTGTTTTCACATATGTAGTAATTTGTTAAAAAGAAATAATTATTATTTAATGTGCTAATTGTGTTAGTTAAATTTAATTATTCCATATCCTATGCATATTATAGAACATTATTTCAGGAACAAAAAATATGAGCAATTTTAATTTGTCAATTTATAGTGACAATTTTTTTTCATTTCTAGTATGAATATTTTATTTTGGCAAAATTGACAAATTCCGTTGTTGGTGGGAGTGTAACCTTGTTCAGCCACTTTGAAATGCAGTATGGCAGTTTCCCAGAATACTGGGAATCAATTTCCCCAAGAATCCAGCAATACCACTCTTAGGCATATAACCTAAAGACTCATATTTACACCCCAAAAGCATTATCTCAGCTATGTTCATAGCAGCATTATTCATGATAGCAAGAATCTGGAAACAACCTAGATGTCCCTCAACTGAAGAATGGATTAACAAGCTGTGGTACATCTACACAATGGAGTACTACTCAGCAGTAAGAAATGATATCCTAAAATTTGCAGGCAAATGGATGGATATGGAGAATATCCTCAGGAGTGAGTTATCACAATCCAAGAAAGAGAAGGGGATGTACTCACACATTAGTGTACTTTAAACAAAAAGCAAAGCATACCCAAGCTTCAAACCACAAACACTGAAAAGCTTGAGACCTGAAGTGCCTTGGATTGGCACCTTGGAGCCCATTCCCTCCAGAGTTACACCTGACCCAGTATTGATGTTTGGATGAGAAAAGTGGATTTGCTTGGAGTTGATGCTAAACTAAGCTACCTTCCCACCTTGGGACCATGGGATATTCTCCCCTTGCTAGGGAGGATATAAGGAGTTGGGGAGAAGAAAGAGTGACTGGGAGGGGTGGGAGCAGGAAGAAAGTTCTAACAAGGGGATACATGAATTAAAAATGAGACTTTATTCATAATAAATTAAAAAAGAGAAAAAGCCATGGAATTATAATGCTCCCTGTAAGAGCAACAGACTGTTAAGCAATGACACTAGTTCCAGATTTGAGAAACTTGCCTTTGAGTTGTTGGTCAGAGGTCACCGAAGATACTTCCCCCAAAAAATAGGCTAGTGTTGTCTTTGCTTAGTTCTTGGAGAATTTTTATATTGTATTTTGACCATATTTATCTGCTGTCCATATTTCCAAAAATCTGTTTCTGTTCCCCTTTTGTGGACCATGTAGCACTGTATCATCTTTTTTATTTGTTTATGAAAGCTTCAAGTTCTTTTTGTGCTATGCATATATTCTTGAATGTGTGACCACACACTGGATCATTGCCCATTTTACATGAGCTACACTCTTAAAGAAAACTGACTCCCAACAGCTATCTGTCAATTGTGCGTACGTTCTCAGTTAGGAACAAGATTTTTATGCCTATCTCATTTCTCTATGCTCGAATTTTGCTTGGTTTGAGTTTGCACAATTGTTGGGTATGCTGTCATAACCACTGTGAATTTATATATGCAGCTTCCCTGCTATGTTTGAAAGATACTGACTCCTAGTAGTTGTCTGCTACCTCTGGCTCTTATATTCTTTCTTCCTTTGTTCCCATTTACAATGATTCTTTCCTTCAATCTTATTTGGACAGGATGTAATGTAGATACTCTATTTAGAGCTAAGTATTGTATAGTCTCTTAAACTACATCTTGACAAGTTGTAGATGTCTGCATTAAATTTCATCTTCTGCATAGAGATGTTTATCTGGTGAGCATTGATATATGCATTAATCATTGTATGTAATGATAAAACTTTAGGAATTAGTTTAATTCTATGTCCACTAGGCAGAATAATAACATTAGGTTCTTCACTAAAGCCTAGGACATGTCTATTTCATATTCTTGGACCTGATGATTTTTCTAAGTATAATTTTCTTTTTGTGAAGCATGACATAAACCCAATTAAAAGGTTATTAGTTACTTCTATGATGTTTATACCACCATCAATGGTCACATTTTGCTCTTAGTGTTCCTAGGCAGGTGAAACAGATATGTGTTATTATTCTATGTTAGTTTTATTTCAGCTTCCATCTCTATGCAATAAGATAAAGCTTCTATGTCAGTATTAGTTTGATTTGTCCATGTTTCTTGACTTTGGTACAAGGTGTCTTTAACAATGTGGTCTTACCATCAAATGCTAGAAGGCATTCAATGTTGTCAGGCTGTAACGTTTACATGTCTATCAGACCTCACTGTCCCACCACTTCAAACAATTTGATGCATTGAGATTTTTATTTCTTAGCCTACAATGTCTAGTGGGAGCATTGTCATTCCATTCCTGGTTAACTATATATAACTTGACTTGTATGAATATGTGAAAAATTCAAGTATGAAAGGTCTTTAGTATTATTTATTCCTCATCACATTTCTTCTGACTAAAATTTGATTCAAATCTTCTGTATAATTTTGTTTTATTTTGTATTTCCTTCAAAAATTATTTGTACAAATATTTTGCTTGCATATATATATATATATATATATATATATATATATATATATATATATATTCCTCTGAGATTGGAATTACAAATGATTATGAGGTGCCATGTATGTACTGGAAATAAAATGCTGGTTCTTTAGAAAAGTAGTCAGTAATCTTAGTTACTGAGAAATCTCCTAAGTCCTTTTTCTATATTTTTCTATGCATTTTAAAATGTAATTTAAGGGCAGAAATTTCTGAAAATATTTATGAATCTTCTGAACATCTATTAATAGGGTAAGCTTATATAAGCAATAATGAAAGTGCTTTACTGACTCTTGACTTCATTTTAATTAATTCAAGACATATGCATTATATAATTTTGAAAAAAAATAACATTTGAATGATATATGACTTATTTTAATTTCAATCATAATAGTGTTGTTAGGATTGTTTCAAGCTATAGAATAATACAAATACTGTTGTTCAAGGGAAATGCTATCAAATAATACAAAAAATCACAAGGAACTGTTCTTATTTCTATAAACTTATTATTCACTCTTGAAAGCTAAAGACATTAAAAACAATAAAAAAAAATATAACTTGTTTGGAATTGCTAAGAGTGGCAAATTATTCTAACCAAGCCTAGATGGACTATATGTCATTGTTAATTCTCACTGTGGTCAATAAATAGATTCAAATAGATTCAACTATACGTATTTATTTTTATTTCCTCTTTTTTACTTTTGTATACTTTTTATTCATTTGCTCCTTGTTTTTAAATTCATTTTTAATTTAAAATTTTTAACATACCCATCACTGTTTTACTTCCATTCTCTCTACTTAATCTTCCTCCAGCCTCCTCAAACCCAATACATGACTCCCAGGGTGAATCAATGCTTTCTGGCACATCCAGCTGAGGTAAAACCAAGCCCTTCCTCCCAATATCAAGGCTGAGCAAGGCGTTCCTCTGGAGGTAGAAAGCTCCAAGAAGCTGGTTCATGCACCAAGAATAAATTTTGGTCTCAAAAAGTGTTCACAGCCTTTAGACTGTGATCCACATTTAGAGGGCTTAGTTCAGTCCCATATAGCTTCTCAGATGTCACTTCACAGTCAATAAGCTCCAAAGAGCTCAGATCAGCTACCTCTGTTGATTTTTTCATTGTGATTTTAATCCCTTTGCTCATGTAGTCTCTCCTCTTCACCTGGACTGGGAGCCTGATCCAGTGCTTAGCTGTGGAACTCTACATCTGCTTCCAACAGTTGCTGGATGGTGGTTCTATAAAGACAATTAGAGTGGTCATTCATTAGATTAGAGGGTAATGCCAGTTTAGTCACCCTTTTTCTACTGCTTGGAGTTTTATTCAGGGTCATTTTTATGAGTTCTTGGACATTTCTTAGAACCAGGTATTTTTCTAACTCCATAATGGCTACATTTACATAGATAGCAATTTCAACAAATGGTGTTGGCATAACTGGATTGTAGTGTGTAGAAAAATGCAAATAGATCTACACCTCTGCACAAAGCTCAAATTCAAATGGATCAAAGACCTCAGCATAAACCCAGATACACTAAACTTGAGAGAAAAAGTGGAAAATACCCTTCAATGCATTGGCACAGGTGACCACTTCCTAAATGTAATACCAGTAGCATAGACACTAAGAAGAACAACCAATAAGTGAGACCTTCTGAATCTTACAAACTTCTGTAAGGCCAAGGACACAGTCAATACGACAAAATGACAGACTACAGAATGGGAAAACATTTTCATTAAACCTACAAGTAACAGAGGACTGAGGTCTAAAATATATAAAGACCTAAAGAAACAAGAGCCCAATTAAAAAATGGGGTTCAGAAATAAACTGGAATTCCCAACAGAATTACAAATGGCTGAAAGGATCTTGAAAAAGTGCTCAACATGTTTAGCCATAAGAGAAATGCAAATCAAAACAACTTTGAGATATCACCTTATAACTGTCAGAATGGCTAAGATTAAAAGCACAGATGACACCCTTTGCTAGAGAGGATGTTGAGCAAGGGAAACACTCCTTCATTTTTGGTGGGAGTGTAAGCTTGTTCAGTGACTCTGGAATGCAACATGATAGTTTTTCAAAAAATTGGGAATCAATCTCCCCAAGGATCCAAAAATACCACTTTTAGGCATATACACTAAAGATGCACACTCGCATCCCAAAAGCATCAGTTCAACTATGTTCATAGCAGCATTATTTGTTATAGCAAGAACCTGGAAGCAACCTAGATGCCCCTCAACTCAAGAGTGAATTAACAAACTGGTGGTACATCTACCCAATGGAGTACTATTCAGCAGTAAGAAAAAGTGAAATTCTAAAATTTTCAAGCAAGCAGATTTGGAGAATATTCTCCTGAGGAAGGTATCACAAACCCAGAAGTTTAAGCAGGGGATGTACTCACTCATTAGTGATTTTAAAAAAACAAAAAGATGTTATTGTGTACAAGAGCTCAAGGCTAGAACATAGCTAAATGTCACAGTGCTTGATTTCTGTATTGAAGCCCTCTGGCAAGGGGTGGGTTAGGATATCATTTTCTTTAAGGGGCTGGCCACAGGAAGTTTAACTATGCTCTTGTAAGCAAATGAGCAGTGTGAATGGGCCTTTTTGTAAATGGGGGGATTATAACAGTGGGTATGAAACTGAGAGGACTGATAACTGAGTTTGATGGGATGCATGATGAAAACCACCAAATAATAAATAAAAATATCATGCTGGGAAAAAAAGATATCTATTTTCTTGTTCTCTCTTTCTGCCTCTCCACAAACTTAACCATCTCATTCCCTCATGTTGTCTCTACACCTCTCTTTGCAACTTTTGTCTTTATTTACTCAGAAAATCTTTTCTCTTTTCTCTTCACACATGGATCAAAGGATATCTCTCTTAAGATTCTCTTTGTCACCTAACTTCTCAGGGGTTGTGAATTGTGGTTTGTTCATGCTTTCTTTTACTGCTGCAATCCCTTGTAAGTTATACTATGTTGGTCTTCCTTAGTTTGTATCTCTCATTCAGAATGATATTTTCTTTATCTTTCCATATGGCTGAAAATTACAGGATATCTTTTTTTTTTTACTGCTGAGAAGTAACCCATTGGGTAAATATAGCACAAATTTTAATCATTTCTTAATTTGAAAGAGATCAAGTTGTTTCCAGGTTCTTGCTATTATAAATAGTGCTGCTATGAAGATAGTAGAGCTAATGCCATTTTGCTAAGAATGTGAATTCTTTGCACATATGCTCAAAATTTGTATTGCTACATTATTACTAAATTGGTTCCCAGTTTTCTGAGAAAGTGTCATAATAATTTCCAAAGTAGTTGTAGAAGTTTATATTACCATAATAAATAGTGTTCTCCTAGCCCCACATCCCCTCTAGCATAGGCTATCATCAGTGTTTTTGATCTTAAACATTCTGACAGGTGTCAGATAATATCTCAGAGTTTCATTTGCATTTTCCCAATGACTAAAGATGTTCAGCAATTCTTTCAGTGTCTTTCTGTCATTTGAGATTTTTCTTTTGAGAATTCTCTTTTTAGTTCTGTACCTCATTTTTTAATTGGAATATTTGGTTTTTCTTAACTATAGTTTTTTTGAGTTCTTTATACATGTTAAGAGATCAGTCTTCTGTCACATTTAGAGCTGGTGAAGAAGTTTTCCCATTCTGTAGGTTGACTTTTTATTTATTTATCTTGTCTTTTGCCTTACAGAAGCTTTTCAGTTCCAGGAGGTCCCATTTGTTAATTGTTGCTCTCAGTGTCTGTGCTAGTGGTGTTACATTTAGAAAGTATTCTCTGGTGCCAATGCATTCAAGTCTATTTCCCACTTTCTTTTTTATCAGCTTTAGTGTAACTAGGTTTATGTTGGGGTCTTTGATCCACTTATACTTGAGTTTTGTGCAAGGTGGATATGGATTTATTTGCATTCTTCAACATGCCAACATCCAGTATGCCAGCACAATTTGTAGAAGATAAACTTTTTCTTTGAATATATTGGACTCTTTGTTAAAAATCAGGTGCTCCAAGGTTTGTAGATTAATGTCAGGGTATTCAGTTCAATTCCATTTATCATCAAGTTTCTTTATATGCCAGTACTAAGCTGTTTTTGGTACTATAGCTCTACAATATAAGTTGATGTCAGAGATGGTGATGCCATTTGATGTTCCTTTATTGTACGGAATTGTTATAGTGATCCTGTTTGTTTCTCCATATCAAGTTCAGTGTTTTTTTTTTAATTGAGTTCTTTGGACAATGGTGTTGAAATTTTGATGGAGATTGTTTGAATCTGTAGACTGCTTTTGGAAAGATTGTCATTTTTACTGTGTTGATTCTACCGATCTAAGAGCATGAGACAGCATTCCATTTTCTGGTATTTTCAATTTCTTTTTACAATGACTTAAAGTTTTTGTCATTTAGATCTTGCACTTCATTGGTTAAAGTTAACCCAAGATATTTGATGTTATTTGAAGACATTGTAAGGGTAATATCTCACTGTTTTCCTTTTTAGCTCATTTATCATTTGTGTATAGAAAAGCTACGGATTATTTTTTAATTAGTCTTGTATTCTCCATATTGAAGGTGTCTATCAGAAGTAAAAATACCTTGGTAAAATTTTCGAGGTCCGTTATGTATACTATTGTTTTGTGCGTGTGAAGAGATACACACTATCAAGGCCACACAAGGGATTATTAGTTCCCAGATGGGGACAGAAGCCGAGAAACAGGAGAGGAGGATAGAACGACCAAAACATGGCATCTCTTTTTAAAAGGAGTGTGCATGGGTTTATGTAGTCATGTTTAGGGGCATGCCTCCATACGAGGTGTATCCCACCAGAGCCATGTTGGCTCAACCACATGGAGTGCCAGTAATACTTGCATCTCACTGTTTTGTTTATTATATAAAGAAAACTAAGTTTATGTGCAGGGAGTAGGGGGAATATGATTTGGGACAATGGATCTGAAGGCTGCTTCAAGCTGTGTTAAGGGCGAAGTTTGTCTTTTTAGGCAACTGTATTTTTGATGGATGGTCTGTTGGATTTTGCAGGCCATTTTCTACAGTCTGGATGAGCCTAAGCTATGAAATGATAAACTTTGATTTTCTGGAGCTTGAAAAAAAATTATGAGTTAGTAAGAGAATCTTGAGAAATGATAATATAGTGAGTGTACTCTGCTAGGTCTGGGGATGGAAAAAAATGTTAAAATGGCTTTTTGTTCATTTCTTTTGGACCAGGGGAGGGGGAGGGAAATGGTCTGTTATACCTGTATTGACTCTGAAAATGGCTCTTGGGTTTTTTCATTTTTCAGAAGCAGCAGGTGGATGGTTAGTCTGTGAGGGAAGTGGGGGAGGGGCAAGTCAATATACCTCAGAGCCTTCTGTTTGTCACCAACTTGGCTTTGGGTCTGAGAAGCAGACTGAAATGGAAAACTCAGAGACAGGGGACGTTACAGAAATGTGTCTAACAATACAAGAATTTTGGATGTTTTAAACTTTGTGGTCCACCTGGGAGACTGGAAGGCTGGAACTGACAGGTTTAAGCAGATAGCATGGTGAATAGAGGTGGCTAGAGCAGCTGGCAGAATCTGGATTCAGGCAAAATGTGACTAAAAGTTAAGAAATCACTTTATTAGGGGTATGGAGCAGGTTGGCTTGACGAAAAACGAGTGAGTGATCATCACTCAATGAAGGACATTTCTGAAAACATAATTAGGTGGCAGTGTCTGATGAGGCTGGAACTATTTGTTTCTCACCCTGAAATGGAGAGGCTCGAAAGAGAGGTGAGACCCCAAAGCTACTGCAGGACTGATTATGTGGCTTTCAGTGTCCATGAGGAGATAGACTTTCCTGATACCATTATGACTACTCAAGGCTCCCTCTTTGCAATGAAGGTGGTCAGCTAAGGGTAGCCTTGGCAGTGCCAATTGCCCATGGTCACGCCTTAGGAGATCAGGTGGGAGTGGTCTCTGTGTAATATCTCCTTGCCATGTGGGGCTAGAGACACACAGACCAGCATTTCCTTGATGACTCCCTGAACAAAGCCTGAACTGCCTCTGTGAGGCTAGGCAAGAGCAAGACAGTAGCTGGCTAGACAGCTTTTATCAACAGGTTGTATCTTTCCTGTGATGCACCTTTAAAGCCAACTTTTGCATATGGAGTCTACATGAGGTCCCCTCTCAAGGTCTAAGTTTTAGCTCTGAAGTCAGGGTAAAAAAACAGGTCATGCACTCAAGGGTATAGCATACTGTGAAAATGAATTTGTGTGTCATTTAAAATCTGATGAATTTTATCTGCATGAGCTTTGTCTGTTTTCAAACTTGCCTTTACTCTATTGCCTAATATTTTTAACCTGAAATGTTTGACAGAGGAAACAAGTTATGAACATGTATTATCATATTTATGACAGTTGCTTTTTGTAGAGGGAGAGTTGGATTTGTGTGGCTAGAAACAGAAAAACAGAAAGCCAGAAGGGGAAGTTTAGAGTTTAGATATGAAAGGAAATAGGAAAACTCTTAAGAACAGAGAACTGGAAGAGAAGGTTTAGAACTGACATATGGAAAGACATAGGCTTAAGATCAACAAGATGGGAAAGAAGGTTTAGAACTTTGATATGAAAAGACATAAGGTTAAGGTGAACAACCTGGGAGAGAAGATTTAGAGCTGAGATATGAAAAGAGATAGAAAAACTAAGGAAAAAAACCCTTTCTATCTGCCTGTGTGCTTGCAAAAGTTAGCTCCCATAACATATGGGGGTTGGTGAGCCATTAGACAGCTATTGTGTGTAATCTAAGGGGTAATTAGGCCATTTTTGTGTAAAAAACAGATAAGCTTGGTGGTGTCTAGTTAAGGCAAAAGGTTAAGAGGCCTTAGAGTCTCCAGCACCTATCTTAAAGGTAAGGATGGAGAAATATCATTGGCTTATTTCTCATTATTGAGACCTAAAAGGGTCAAGAATGCCAAGGTTGGGTCGTCACCAGGATGAACGATCCCACAGGGAAGTAGGACCACACTGGACAAGTTTGTCAGCTACCAGGGTAGCCCACTTGGACAATACCCAAGATTATGCAAATGACCTATGCTCTCATAAAAGTAAAAGGGAAGCTCCAGGGAGGTATACCTCACTAACAATGGGTGCCACAAAGCCATCAGCCCCAGTACCACATGTCTGCTAACAGAAAAAAAAAAAAAAACCACTCATGGAAGATGCTGGTGCAACTCTCTGCTGGCAGGTCCATGGAAAAAAATTCAATACTGGAAAAAGCCAGGAGTGCATGCTTGTGTGAGGGTGGGCACTTACCAATCAAATCTGCTGGTATTGGAATATTGCAGTGGCTGGGCAGGTAGAAGGTGGCCTTACAGTGAACCTTGGATCAAGTTCTCCTAGCTTATGTGCACCTAAACTCAGGAGAGAGCCTATCCAAGTCTCTGCTCCAATGTTGGTTTTGTGCATGAGAGGATGACACACTCATATTACCAAGGCCACACATGGATTTATATAAGAGAGTTGCCAGGCAGGTACAGAAACATAGAAGCTGGACGGGAGGACAGGGCAACCAAAAGATGGCATCTCTTTCCAAGAGAAGGGGTGTGCCTCTGTATAAGGTGCATCCCACCGAAGCCATGTTGGCTCAACCACATGGAGTGCTAGGAATACTTACAGATACTATATCATTGAAATAGAATGACAGTTTACCTAATCTCTAATTTGTATCCTCTTAATTTTTTGTCTTATTGCTCTAGCCAGAATTCTGAGTAATATATTGCATAAATATGGGGAGAGTAGACAGACATACCTTGATTCTGATTTTAGTGGGATTGCTTTGTGTTTTTCTTCATTTATTGGCCTCTTTCCAGCTCTTAATATTCTTTTTTTATTCTGCAGATTTAGTGGTTAGATTATTATGTGGCAAGTTGTCTTTTGGGGGATTCTAATATATTTGTTATTCAATAAGATTCTTGAAACTATCTAGGCATTTTCATCTTTAGATTGGTAAAGCTTTTCTCTAAGATTTTGTTGAATATATGTTCTGTGTCTTTGGAATGATATTCTTTTATTTTTTGTATTCTTTTTTATTGATTTGTACACTTTATGGTATCCCAAATTTTCTGAACATTTGTGTTATGACTTATTTTAGTTTAGTGTTTTATTTGACTGTTATATGTATATACATGTAATATCAAATATTTCACATTAGAGATTTTTCTCGCTTGCATTCTGTTCATTATGCTTGCACCTGTAGACCTTGTTTATTACTCAGACTTTTCAATTTTAGGATTTACTGCCATTTAACTATGTTCTAGCTTTGTGCTCTTGCATACAATGACATCTTTTTTAAAAAAAAATACTAATGAGTGAGTACATCTCCTGCTTATCCTTCTGAGTTTGTGATACCATGCTCAGGAGGATATTTTGCAAATCCATTCATTTGTCTCCAAATTTTAAGATATCATTTTTTTTTTCTTACTGCTGAGTAGTACTCCATTGTGTAGATGCAACACAGTTTGTTAATCTGTTCTTCACTTTAGGGGTATCTGGGTTATTTCCAGTTTCTTTCCATTATGAATAATGCTTCTATGAACATTGTTGAGCTAATGCCTTTGAAATGTGAATGTGAATCTTTAGGATATATGCCCAATAGTGATATTTGCTGGATCCTTGAGGAGATTGATTCCCAATTTTCTGAGAAACAACAATACTGCATTCCAGAGTGGCTGAACAAGTTTACACTGTCACCAATAATGGAAGAGTGCTCCTCTTGCTCATCATTCTCTCCAGAATAGGCTGCCATCTGTGTTTTTACTCTTTGCCATTCTGACAAGTGTAAGGTGATGTCTTAAAGTTGTTTATTTTAATTTTTACGTCTTAGACAGTTTTCTTCTCTTGTTGGATTTTTATTTAACCTGGCTTCATTTTTTTTCTTCATGGAATTACTAATCTCTTGCTTTTATATGTTTTTCTCTCTATTTTTTCTTGGGAGTTTTATTTTTTTAATTTTTCCTTTTGAAAGCTTCTAATATTTTTATAAATTTACTTTTTCGATTATTTTCTTCTGGGTTTCTGTATTGGAATATGAATGTCTTGCTTTTGCATAACCACTAGATTCTGGTAGTATAATATTGATATTTTTGTTATTATATGTATTCTTTCACTGATGTCTACCAATCATTTTCTTTTATTTGTATAGGATTTATGTGTATTCTAGGGATATGATCTTGGTCCAATCTAGTCTGACTGTATCCATGACCCAGAAACATTCTTTTAGTCCAATCTGAAATCTTAGACCCTTGGAACTGGCATATCATATGACTTAGAGAGCTATCCTTATTTCAGTAAGAGATGGCTGCTTCTCTGCCTCTGGGAGCCACTCCTGTCTCTGAAAGAACGCTTAATCCAAGAGGAGCCTGACAATATCTCTGACATAAAAACAGACTTGTGGATCAATGGAATAGAATTGAGGATCCAGACATTGACCCAAAAACCTAAGAACACCTGATTTTTGACAAAGGTGCCCAAAATATTCAATGGAAAAATAATAGTATATTCAACAAATGGTGTTGGCATAGCTGGATGGTAGTGTATAGAAAAATGCAAATTGATCTAAGCCTGTCACCCTGCACAAAACTCAAATCCAAGTGAATCAAAGACCTCAACATAAACCCAGCCACCTTAAACTTGATAGAAAAGACAGTAAAAAATACACTACCATGAACTGGCACAGGCAACCACTTCCTAAATAAAACACCAGTGGCACAGACACTAATATTAACAATCAAGAAGTGGTATCTCCTGAAACTGAGAAGCTTCTGTAAAGCCAAAGACACTGTCAATAGGAAAAAAATGACAGCCTACAGAATGGAAAAAGATTTTCACCAACCATACAAGTGATAAAGGACTGATCTCTGAGATATATAAAGAACTCAAGAATCTAGAACCCAAAACCTTGAATAACCCAATCAAAAAATGTGGTAATGATCTAAAAAGGGAATTCACAGCAAAAGAATTGCAAATGGCTGAAAAGCACCTGAAAAAGTGCTCATTTTCTTTAGCAATCAGAGAAATGCAAATCAAAACAACTTTGAGATACCACCTGATACCTGTTAGATTTTGAAGATAAACTCTGCCTGACACTGTTCCCCAAGCTGCAGCTGAGGGAATTTGCATGGCTACCCACCTCCAACTGAGTGATCAGATAAGAACTGGGGACCCTGTAGGACAGACTCAGAACTGCCCAGAGGTGAAGAGGGGTCAGCAGGCCCCAGTGCCTGTATCTCTACCAAGGAGAGGAGACTTGAGCTCCCATTTGGTCCGGTCCAGTTCCGGTTCCTGGACCAGTTGCTGTCTGCAGAGCATGACCCAGAGCACCCTGGGGCAGGTGGAGATAAACTCTGCCTGTCATGGACACCCCCCCACCCCTCCCACACACACACCCCCGCTGCTGCTGAGGGAGTTTGTCCAGTCGCCACTCTGCCTCTAATTGGTCAAACAGAGAAAGATTTAAAACTTGAAATTCAGTCCCCGCACAGTGCAGAAGTAGTGATTGAGCAGACCTTATGCTCAGAGGTGACAGGAGGCATACAAGGCCGAGTGACCTAACTGACCAGGAGCCACCTAATCATGAAGCACTGAAGCCATGGGCAGATGCCAGGGGAAAAAAATACATAATAATACAAAGGACAACAAGGTAACTCCAGAAGAAAGTGGCGATCCTACAAATACAAGATATGAACTGAGCAATGATGAGGAAACCGAAGGAAGCATCACCAAAAATTCCTTTTTGATGATCATCGTAGCTCTCAAAGAAGATATGAAAAACAGCCTTAAAGAAATAGAAGAAAATACAAACAAAAAATTGGAAGAGATGAACAAATCTATGAAAGAAACATGCCAGGAACTAAAAGCTGAAATAGAAACAATAAAAAGGCACAAAATGAGGCAAAGATGGAAGTAGAAAATCTGAAGAAAAAAGCTGGAACCACAGATACAAGCATAAAAACAGAGTTTAAGGGATGGAAGATAGAATCTCTGAAGTGGAAGATTCAGTAGCTCAAATAGATTTATCATTCAAAGAAAATAGTAAAACTAAAAAGCCATAACTCAAAATGTTCAAGAAATATGGGGCACCATAAAAAGACCTAAGTTGAGAATAATAGGAATAGAAGAAGGAGAAGAATACCAGCTAGAAGTCACAGATAATGTTTTCAATAAAATCATAGAAGAAAACTTCCCTAACCTGAAGAAGGAAATGCCTATAAAGATACAAGAAGCTTACAAAACAACAAATAGATATGACCCCCCCAAAAAAGTCAGTGCACCACATTATAATCAAAAAACAAAACATACAGAACAAATGTAAAATTTTAAGAGCTGCAAAAGAAAAGGGCCAACTCACATATAAAGGCAGACCCATCAGAATAACACCTGATTATTCAATGGAAATGATGAAAGCTAGAACGGCATGGTCAGAAGTTATACAGACACTAAAAGAACATGGCTGCCAAACTAGAATACTATACCCTGCAAAATTATCAATCACCATAGATGGAGTAAACAAGATATTTCATGACAAAGTCAGACTGAAAGAATATATATCTCCAAATCTGGCACTACAGAGAGTAATAGAGGAAAAACACCAACCTAAGGACCCAGATACACTCACGAAATCACAAACAATCACTAATTCCTCAGAAGAATACTCCAGAAAAAAGAAATTTAAACAAGTTACCATGAAAATGGAAGGAAATATCAATCAATGGTCACTAATTTCCCTTAATTTCAATGGACTCAACTCACCTATAAAAAAATCACACACTAACAAGATGGATACAACAGAAGCCATCCTTCTGTTGCCTTCAAGAAACAAACCTCAACCACAAGGACAGACACAGGCTTAGAATAAAGGGTTGGGAAAAGATTTTCCAGTCAAATGGTCCTAAGAAACAAGCGGGGGTTGCCATCCTAATATCTAACAAAGTAGACTTTAAGCTAAAAGCAATTAAAAAGGACCAAGATGGTCACTACTTATTCATCACAGGAAGAATTGGTCAAGAGGAGATTTAAATCTTAAATATTTATGCCCCTAATATAAGGGCACCTACATATGTAAAAGAAACACTGCTAAAGCTCGAATCCCACATCAATTCTTACACCCTAATAGTGGGAGACTTCAATACCCCACTTTCAACCCTGGATAGATCAACCAGACAGAGTCTCAACAGAGAAATAAGGAGTCTAAAAGAGGTTGTGATGCAAATGGATTTAATAGATATCTACAGAAGCTTCCATCCAAATTCAAAGGAATATACATGTTTTTCAGCTCCTCATGGAACTTTCAACAAAATTGACGACATAATTGGGCATAAAGCAAATACCAAGAGATACAAAAAAATGGAAATAATCCCCTGTAACATATCAGACCACCAAGGCCTAAAGATAGAGTTCAACAACATCAAAACCAAAAGAAAGTCTACCAACTCATGAAAAGTAAACATCACTCAGCTGAACCATCTCTGGGTCAAGAAAGAAATTAAGAAAGAAATCAAAGTCTTCCTAGAATTTAATGAAAATGAATCTACAACGTATCCAAACTTGTGGGACACAATGAAAGCAGTCTTAAGAGGAAAATTCATAGCGCTAGATGCCTATATGAAAAACCTAGAGAAATCCCACATTAGATACCTAACAGCTCAGCTGAATGCCTTAGAACAATTAGAAGCAAACTCACCAAGAAGGAGTAGATGGTAGGACATAATCAAACTTAGAGCTGAAATCAATACAATTGAAACAAAAAGAACAATACAAAGAATCAATGAATCTAAGGGATGGTTCTTTGAGAAAGTCAACTAGATAGATAAGCCCTTAGCCAAACTAATCAAAAAACAGAGAGTGTTCAAATCAACAAAATCAGAAATGAAAAGGGGGACATAACAACAGACCCCCAGGAAATCCAGAGAATTACCAGATCATATTTTGAAAATCTGTATTCCACAAAAATGGGAAACCAAGAAGAAATGTACAGCTTTCTGGATAGGTACCATCTAACAAATTTAAATGAAGATCTGATTAATTACCTAAACAGGAGTATAACCCTTAAGGAAATTGAAACTGTCATTAAAAACCTCCCCAAAAATAAAAGCCCTGATCCAGATGGTTTCAGTGTGGAATCATACCAGACATCCAAAGAAGAATTACTACCGTTACTCCTCAAACTACTTCACACAGTACAAACTGAAGGAATATTGCCAAATACTTTTTATGAGGCACCAATTACCCTAATACCCAAGCCACTCAAAGACACAATAAAGAAGGAGAATTACAAACCAATTTCCCTCATGAATATTGATGTGAATATTCTCCACAAAATCTTGGCAAACCATATACAAAAATGTATAAAGATATCATCAAACACGACCAAATCGGCTTCATCCCGAAAATGCAGGGCTGGTTTAACATGTGAAAAACTGTAAATGTTATCCATCATATAAACAAACTAAAGGAAAAAAAACCACATGATCATATCCTGAGATGCGGAAAAAGCCTTTGATAAAATGCAACACTTCTTTATGATTAAAGCCCTGGATAGATCAAGAATATAGGGAGAATATCGAAATATAATAAAGGTGATTTACAAGAAGCCAACAGCCAGTATCAAACTTAATGGAGAAAAATTCAAAACAATCCCACTAAAATCAGGAACTAGACGAGGATGTCCTCTCTCCCCTTATCTATTCAGTATAGTTCTTGAAGTTTTAGCTAAAGCAATAGGGGAACAAAAAGAGATTAAGGGGATACAAATTGGAAAAGAAGAAGTGAAACTATCTCTATTTGCAGATGATGTGATTGTATACATAAGTGACCCACAAAATTCTTCCAAAGAACTGCTACAACTGACAAACACCTTCAGCAATGTAGCAGGATACAAGATTAACTCAAAGAAATCACTAGCCCTTCTATACACTAAAGATAGAAGAGCTGAAATAGAAATACGGGAAACATTACACTTTATAATAGCTGCAAATATTATTAAGTACCTTGGAGTAACTATAACCAAAGAAATAACAGACATATTTGACAAAAAATTTAAATCACTGAAGAAAGAAATTGAAGAGGATATCAGAAAATGGAAAGCTCTCTCATGTTTCTGGATTGGTTGTATCATCATAGTAAAAATGGCAATTCTACCAAAGGCAATCTACAGATTCAATGCACTGCCCATCAAAATCCCAAAACAATATTTCTTGGACCTAAAAAGAACAATACTCAATTTCATTTTTAATAACAGGAAAGCCAGTATTGCCCAAACAATTTTACTCAACAAAAGAACCTCAGGAGGTATCACCATCCCTGACTTCAATTTATACTGTAGAGCTACAGTAATAAAAGCAGCCTGAAACTGGCATAAAAACAGACTTGTGGATCAATGGAATAGAATTGGGGATCCAGACATTAACCCAAAAACCTATGAACACCTGATCTTTGACAAAGAGGCCCAAAACATTCAATGGAAAAGTGATAGTATATTTAACAAATGGTGTTGGCATAGTTGGATGGAAGTATGTAGAAAAATGCAAATAGATCTGAGCCTGTCACCTTGCACAAAACTCAAATGCAAGTGGATCATGGCCTCGACATAAACCCAGCCACTTTAAACTTGATAGAAAAGAAAGTGGGAAATACAATTCTACGAATTGGCACAGGCGATCACCTCCTAAATATAACACCAGTGGCACAGACACTAAGACCAACAATCAATCAGTGGGATCTCTTGAAGCTAAAAAGCTTCTGTAAAGCCAAGGAAACTGTCAATAGGACAAAAGGACAGCCTACCAAGTGGGAAAAGATTTTCACCAACCCTACAAGTGATAGAGGACTGATCTCTAAGATATATAAAGAGCTCAAGAATCTGGAGCCCAAAACCTTGAATAGCCAAATCAAAAAATTGTGTACAGATCTAAAAATGGAATTCTCAGCAGAGGAATTACGAATGTCTGAAAGGCACCTGAAAAAGTGTTCATCATCTTTAGCCATCAGAGAAATGCAAGTCAAAACAACATTGAGATACCACCTAACACCTGTTAGATAGGCTAAGATAAAAGGCACAGGTGATAGCCTATGTTGGACAGTATGTGTATCAAGGGGAACACTACTCCATTGTTGGTGGGAGTGTAAGCTTGTTCAGCCACTTTGGAATGCAATATGGTGGTTTCTCAGAAAATTGAGAATCAATCTCCCCAAGGAAGCATCAATACCACTTCTGGGTGTATAACCTAAAGAGGCACAGTCACACTCCAAAGGTATTAGCTCAACTATGTTCATAGCAGCACTATTTGTAATAGCAAGAACCTAGATGTCCCTCAACTGAAGAATGGATTAACAAACTGTGGTACATCTATACAATGGAATACTACTCAGCAGTTAGAAAGAATGATATCCTAAATTTGCAGGCAAATGGATGGATTTGGAGAATATCCTCCTGAGTGAGGTATCACAAACCCAGAAAGACAAGCAGGGGATGTACCCACTCATTATTTGTCTCTAAACAAACAAACAAGAAAAAAGCCAAGCATGCCCAATTTGCAAACCATAACCACTGAACAGCTTGGAATCAGAAACACCCTGGACTGACTTGTTGGATCCCACTTCCCCTAGAGGAACACCTGAATCAGTCTTGAGATTGGAGGGAGAAAACTGAATCTGCCAGGAGTGGAGGCTGAACTAAGAAACATTGGGACTCTGAGACATTGGGCCTGCCCGGGGCGGGGTGAAGGGGAGTTTTAGAGAAGAGAGAATGACCTGATGTGGTGGGAGGGGAAGGGACCTTGAATAAGGATATACAAGGATAGAAAGTGTGACTTCTTTGTTCATAACAATAAAATAAAATAAAAAAAAGTGACCCTGAAGTCACAGAATTATGAGAGGGTTTGAAGGATATGTTGGGTCTTGATTATTTTAGAGCCCAAACACCTGAGTTGTTCACGGGAGAAACCAGCCTACAGAAATCTTCACTTGTGGCTGAGGATTGTCCCAGCAATGGGAGGGAGTGAAGGTACATAAATTGTGCCCCATGGCCTATGTTCATAACCCTAGGTTCTTTGGCTAATCTATGTGAAGTTTCACCGACCTTTTGATCTTATAAGAGCTGATGAAATCTATGTCTCTAGTACAAACTGAAGTCACAGGATAATGTGTAGGTTTGGGAGATGTGGTAGGTCATGCAGACTACAAGTTCAGACAAACTGGGGTGTTAAAGAAAGATATCATTCCACAGGAATCTTCTTTGTTGGTCTGAAATTAGAGAAGCCACAATTTTGTATTTATTTATTTGTTCATTCATCTATATATAGCAATGCCTCAAGTCTATATCACAAAGTAAGCAAACAACAAATCTAACTTCTAGTTTTATTCTTGCAATAACATAATCTGCCCCCTAAATTAAGAAGTGATATTTAGATCCTGCAGCATTAACCTGTTGCAGAGCTAAGAGAGCTGACTAAAAGTCAACTCAAATTTAACTAAGAGTGACCCTTGTGACAGCTGCAAACACACAGCCCCTGGACCCACATCTGACTAAGAGCCAATTAAAAGCTGATTAAGAATGAACTGAGGAAGCAATGGACAGGTACCAGTGCAAAATTACACATAACAATATAATAAGCACAAGGCACCACAACAAGAAGTTGGTGGTTCTACAACATCAAGACCTGAGCATAACAATGAAGAAGAAACAGAAGAAAACAACCTTAAAAACAACTTTATAAAGATTGTGGAAGCCTTAAATAGGATAAAAAATTTCCTTAAAGAAATAGAAGAAAATACATACAAAATATTTGAAGAAATTAACAAATCCCTGAAAGCCAATAAACAAAACTAAAAAAAAAAGAAAACCAGCACGTGAAACAAACATTCCAGAAATTAAAAATTAATATGAAAGCAATAAAGAATATACATATTAAGTCAAAGCTGAAAATAGAAAACCTGAAGAAATGAACTGGAACTATAGATGCAAGCCTAACCAATGGAATGCAAGAGATGGAAGAAAGATTCTTTGGAGTGGAGGATTCAATAGTGAAAATAGATACACCAGTCAAGGAAAAGTCTGAAATCAAAAAAAAAGTCATAACACAAAATGTCCAGGAAATTTGGGAAACAATGAAAAGTCCAAACCTGAGAATAATTGGAATATAAAAAGGAGAAGATTACCAGCTCAAAGGCACAAATAATATATTCAATAAAATCATACAAATATTTTTCCAAACTAAAATATGAAATGCCTATAAAGATACAAGTAGCTTAAAGAAGGGTCAGTAGATTAGATCAATCAAAAATGCCAGCTTTCCACATAATAATCAAGGCACTATACCTACATAAAAAAAATACTAAGAGATACAAAGGAAAAAGGCCAAATTACTTAAAAAGGCAGACCCATCAGTATAACACCAGACTATTCAATGGAAACAATGAAAGCAAGAAGGTCCTGGTCAGAAATTATACAGAAATTAAAAGAGCATGTCTGCTGACACAGACTACTATACTGAGCAAAAGCATCAATCACCATAAATGGAGTAAAGAAGGTATTTAAAAAAAAAATCAGATTTAAACAATAACTTCCTACAAATCTGGTCCTACAGAAAGCAACAGAGGGAAAACTCCAAACTCAGGAAACCAGATACACCCATGAAACCACAAGGAATCAATCTCAAAGAAGAAAAACCCAAAGAAGGGAAATACACACATGATACCAACAAAAATAACAGAAAATAACAATCAGTGGTCATTAATATCCCTTAAGATCAATGTGCTCAATTCATCTATTAAAAAACCACACCCTAACATAATGGGTAAAAATACAGAAGCCAGCCTTCTACTCCATGCCGAAACACATCTCAACTTCAATGACAGACACAAGCTCCAAGGAAAGGGTTGGAAAAAGATTTTCCAATCAATTGGGAGAAACACGCTCATGAAACTATCCTAGTAACTAACAAAATAAATAACCAACTAAAATCAATCAAAAAAGACCAGGACAGACATTACTTATTAATTTCATGAAAAATCCACCAAAATGAAATCTCAATCCTGAATATTTATGCCCCCAACACAAGAACACCTACATATGTAAAAGGAACACTAGTAAAGCTCAAACCTCACTTCAGACACCACACACTAATAGTGAGGGACTTCAATATGATCCTTGGATAGGTCAACCAAAGAAAGACTCAACAGAGAAATAAGGCATCTAACAGACGAACACCAAATAAATATGATCCCCAAAATGTCAGCGCACCATATTATAATCAAGCCACAAAACATACAGAACAAAGAAAAAATTTTAAGAGCTGCAAAGGAAAAGGGCCACCTCACATATAAAGGCAGACCCATCAGAATAACGCCTGACTATCCAGTGGAAACAATGAAAGCTAGAAGGGCTTGGTCAGAAGTTATACAGACACTAAAATAGCG